>JAODAL010031692.1:0-48061 GCA_025379985.1 Phyllomedusa bahiana
GCGCCAAAGAATTGAGCCCCACAAAATAGTAGCTTTGTAGCGTGTTACAATTGCGTGTTTTCTACGCCACACAACAAGAGATACAGTTGTAATTAACCTTTGCTTGTGAATTAGGCTACAGGAAAAATTTATATATTTTGGCGTTGAAAAAGACGGTTTCTTGGGGTCAGCACACCAGCAAAACAATGCTTAATTAACCCCTGGATGTAAATTGCGCAATAGAATTGAGCAGCCAAAAATGAAGTGGTATTTGTATTGTAAAAACGCTGTTTCTTTAAATGAATACAACAGGAACTGGCTTAGATCCCACTTGGATATTGAATGTATATGCAGCTGCAGTGGACGCACACTGGATTTCAGATCCAATACCCCAAAAAATTAGAAATAGAACATTAAGAGAACAGTCTCTGAGACAAGCTGAGACACCCCACAAAAATCGCTGTATAAAAATCAATTCTTCAGTAAGAGCTATCAGCCGCGGCAGCACCTTCCCTGATGAGCACAGTGAGAGGAGTGTGAGCTCCCGGCGTCGCGCCCGGACTTATATAGTGCGGTGACGTCACAGAATCCTGCCGGTCTCTGATTGGCTTCATCTCTGCACATGTCATGCAGGCTATGCCCTTCTTCCTCCCAGAGTGCTTTGCCCCATGTAGCGCCATGTGCTTGCAGCCATTTTATCAATCAAAAGCACACTTCGTTCACCCGAAGTACCCCAAAGTTCGACTTCGTTCCGAACCAAAGTTTTCCTGAAATTCGAAACGAATTCCACTTCGTTAGAATCAATTCGCCCATCTCTACTTACCAGCCTTCATTTTCGTTTTTTCAATACATCTGTTCTGCATATGTATATTTAATTGATACCTACTTATGATTGGTCAGCCTTTGGTTTGAAATTTCCCACCAAACCTATTTTGTATATACTATGAGTAAGAGTCTCCACTTGAGTAAGTGTATGGTGGAATTTTATCTTTGATATGCTGTTTTCCCGCTATAGGCTACTGTTTTTAAGATGTCTATAAAATAAAATTGGATACTTTTATATTTGTCCAAGGGATTGTACGTGCCATCACTCTAGCCATATTGTGGTACTGCTTCTTGTTCATTTCGATTCATTTCGCTTGGCCAGCGAGGAAGTGTCTGGCATCAGACGCTTATAAATAATTGAAAATGTAGTCCTGGTAGTGAGTAACCTCTCTAATTTTTGTGTACACATGTGATATACCTCATACTGTAAACATTTGAAGATCTCAATGCCTAGTACTGGGAGTGAAATAGTGAAAGGTTAGTTTTCAACATGTAAACTGAAGGCTTTTTCTAAATACATGTCTCTTGATTTTTCACTGGTCAGGAGGTAAAAGAGAGTGTATCTGCTCTGAGTACACACAGGTTTCTCTGGGTTACCGACCTGCTCTCCCCTTCTCTCTCTGCACTTTGTCTTATCAGGTAGCAGGGAGTGACGTAACCAAAGGTCGGCATACAGAACTGCTGGCAGCTTAGCATATCTTTGCTAACAATCAAAAGAGACTAATTACTTTTAAGTTTTTACTTGAGCTCTGAAACTCTCTGCACTATAGATAGTATTGGATTGCAGTGCGCAAGGCCCACAGGTGGAGTTGATTCTAGGGGCCCACCAGTTCACCTGTTTCTGGGCCCATTGGTGGAGTTTATTTTAGGGACCCACCCTACAGATACTGTAAATTATTGTACATGCCTCCTATACTCTGCATCTTGCTTTTTGCCTCACGTTCTATGCTTTTTTGACTCTTCTGAGGATGTATATGCAATTAAAAAACAACTCCAGGTCTATCTTGCTCAAGAGCCCACCAAGGGTTTCCCATATTCGCCTTTTGGCCAGTCCGAACCCGACTATAGATAAGATCTCCTGCTATCGTATAAGTGCAATTAGAACAGCTGTGAATATGGAGCCGATATGGTAATCACTGCTGTAGAACCAGCCACAGCCTGAACAGGAAGAGACAGGAAACATGAATCTAAAGCTGCTCTTGGCTCGGTGAAACAGCTTAGTGAGACAACCCCTTTAAGTAAAGGATAAAGTTTCTCTCTCACCAGTGTGTACACGGGGCAACACCAAATACAATTTTATATGGGAAAGCAGATGTGTTCACACTATGCTTGTACATTATGTTAGATGTAAAGTTAATATAATGTGTAACACATTATAATGGCAAAAGAAGCAAATAAATGATTTATGGTTGTATTTTTTTTTGCCAAATATGCATATTTAAATTCTATATACATAGGAGACACTATGGGCGACAACTATGAACTCGTCTGCGCCATTTTTTTGCTGTATATTGTGCCATAAAATTGCCGGCCCACTGTTCTATAGATTTGTGAACAGGCTTACAGCCAAACATGGCACAATGTGTGCCTAGCACGACACATTTTAATGTACCTATAATGTGCCAAAGTTTGGTGCAAAAATTCCATACAAAGTTTCACAAAGTATCACTCTATGTGCCAGTGTTTAGTGTTATGCGCCAAAATTGGTTGCTGCATAACACTTTCATTCACACTGTCATATTATACAGTCTTCTGCAGTATCGAGACATTTCTCCGCTGTACATGCGGGGAATGTCTCTTCACTTACCGTTGTTGGTATTGAAAAGGTGATGCACTCACTAAGGGGGGGTAGTCTGCAAAAGAAACTCCTCTCAAGGGAAGCATGGTGGATCTTTCAGTTATCCACCCGCATACCTTTAGGGTTAAACACCCAACAAGATATCACGTCTCACTATTAACAAATCATAAATATCTGCATTCATTTTTTGCATCTATTAACAAATCTTAACTATATGCATTCATTTATGCATCTATTTTTGCATACATGTTTCTATCAGCTATTTTGCTACCATCAATAGATTCTTGATAAACCTGTTGCTAATTGTACATATATGTTTGTTTTTAAAGCACTGTCTTACTAACATGGTTATTTGTTTAAGCTATGGGGGTGGTGCCAACGATATACTATTTAAGTCACATCCTGCCCTTCCCCCACATGCACAATGGAACCAAGAATAAGGGATTAACTCCCGAAACGCGTCGGTTTTTGTGCCATGCCATAGCTGCTATTTACCTGTTATGCTAAGCCATCCTCATCATAGCACCTTTTTTTTTTTTTTTTCCCAAAAAATATTTTTGGATATGTTTTAAAGAAATTCAAATAAATTGATTAGATTTTACCCACACCATTCATCACGCTGAACTCTCGTTCCTCCTCATCGTGAAGCTGGTTTGCACGTCTGTGCACTTGCTTGCTGTCATATTATACACTCCTCTATATCTATTTAGAATCGGCGTGTAGGCGCCAAGTTACATAGATGTCGCCCTATATCACTAAATGCTTTAAATAGTGTCTAAAGCAAAATTACTTCACCCATAACCTTGTGCAGAAAAAATAAAAACAGATAAAATGATAATATGTATCAGTATCTGGTCTTAATTTAAAAATATATAAATAAATATTCGCAATGCATTGCTTGACTCCCTGTGTATATGAATGCTCACAAACTTCAGTGAATTGAAGTAACATTGTAAAGAAGAGTGGGCCAAAATTCCTCTAGAAAGATCTAAAAGACTGATAAACTTATAGGTAAAATGATTACTAAAAGTGGCTCTACAAGTTATTGATTCATGCAGTGCACTTAGGGCGACATGTATGAATGTTGGCACTGACAGGGCAGTTCTAAATCGCTTTAGGGCAGTGTAGAATGTGCCAAAATGTATGAAGCTGTTCTTCTGCAGGTCATACATACAGGCTCAGTCTAGTGCAAATACGACAACTCAGGCTCCGGCAGACCACCTTTAACTTGGTCTGGCTGTTCTAACTGTTCTGCGCCTACATTTGGCATCAAAGAATCATAAATGTGTTTATTTCTAAGAATCTGGTGCGTCACACCCCCAGAACGACCCTAATCTTTGGCGCACTAAAAAGTGTCTTTGGCGCATTACAAAGGCACTTATCGCGCCAAAGTTTGGAATGCACCCATTTATACATTCTTTTTTGGCTCAATGTACACCATTCATACATTGTTTTTTTTTTTTGCACATGAATTTTCCATTCTAGCTTAATTTTTGTTAAATAAAAAATTTACTTAATTTTAAGACCTTCTAAGGACCAGAAGTTTTTTTTTTAATTATTTGCTGATACGTAAAACTATAGAATTCAAAGAGAGCACTTTTCTCATGACTGTATTATGCAAGTACTCTGGAGTTTCACCTCTTACCTGTATCCAGGAATCCACAGCATCTACACTCCATGCATTAATAGATCCAGTGTTTTGCAATCTGGCAAGTGATGGTATCCAGGAACCTTTGTAAATTTAAAATGACATTTTGATGTAAAATATTATTTATTAAGCAGCATGGAAAAATTCTCATAATGTGTCAGCAATGACCCTTTCTCCCAGTGCAAAGCATCATGGGTATGGATGTAATATTTTGTTATTTAACCTCTTACAAACATTCGATGTACTTTACAATCATAGTTTCAGCAAGGAAGCATGGAGCGGCCTTACTTGCTTGCTCTATGCTCGCTAAATGCTGGCTGTTTCTTAGCCTCTAGTGGCAGGGAGCAGCTCTAACTCTGATCCTGGGCATTTAACCAATTAGATGCTGCTACAAACACGATTGCAGCATCTAAATGATAAAACAAAAGGCAGCACTGTCACTTGAAGCCCCCAGTCACCCCATGCACATGGTATGATCCTGAGATGCCAACTGGTTGCCATCGTAGCTGCAGGGCCTAATAAAGGCCTCCAGGCCTGCCATTTTAATACTCCTATCTTAGCTTATATAAATACCTAAAACAGGGTGTAATAGGAGAGCTATATAAGAACACTATCCTGCAATAATATTGTATTGCAGAATACTGTAAAATAATTGCCAGTAAAATAACAAAAAGTTTAAAAAATATAATAAAAACAATAAAATAGTTAAACATAATTGTTATTACCTTGCGCCTAAAACTCCAATCTATCACAATATATATTTAATCCCATTTGATGAACACCGTAGAAAGAGAAAAAATTGTCAACGCCAAAATTGTGTTTAATTGCTCACTTTGCCTCCTCCAAAAAATGTATATAAAAAGTAATCAAAAAGTCACTTATGTCCCAAAATGGTAGAAATAAAAACTACACTTCAGCCCAAAAAAAGTCTAAAGATAGAAAAATTAAAGGTTACTGGTGTCAGAAAATGACACTGCAAAGCAGATTTCTAAAATTAAAAGTATTTTTAAAAAGTACACTGAAAAACACACACACTGAAATACACGCACACCCCTTTCCCACACACTCAAACACACACACTCATCCCCCACACACTCAAACACACACACTCAGCCACTGCACACACACTGAAATACACACACCCATCCCCGCACACAGAAACACCAGCACACCCCTCCCCCGCATACTGAAACACACGCCCCCAGCCCCCGCACACTGAAATACGCGCACATGCCTATCCTGCACATTGAAACACACACCCATCCCCTGCACACTGAAATACACATATCACTCCCCCGTACACTGAAACACACACCCCTGCCTCACACACTGAAACACACACACCACTCCCCCGTACACTGAAACACACACACTCAGCCACTGCACACACACACCCCTCCCCCTCACACACACTGAGCCACCCCGCTCCCCACACACACCCCTCCCCTCATACACATTCTGCCATCCCCATCCACACACACACACACCCCTTCCCTCATACACACTCTGACACCCTCCTTTCCACACACACGCCTCCCCTCATACACACTCTGACACCCCCCCTCCCCAGACACCCCTCCCTTCATACACACTCTGCCATCCCCATCCCCACACACACACACCCCTCCCCTCATACACACTCTGCCAACCCCCTCCCCACACACACAGCAATCCCTGCACTTACCTGTCCTGCCGGCATCCTGGTTTCTCATGCTGCTCGGGGAAAGGGGGAGGAGCTTTGTGACTCCCACTAAGCCCCGCAACCTTCCCTTAGTGCACTCCGAGCTTCCTATGAAGCTAAGAGAGCATTGCTGGGTGGCGGCAGAGGACAGAGGCTTTAGGGCAGCATCTAGAGATGCTGTCTGATGCCTCTTTACACATATACCGTCCAGCATCTCTTCAGATGCGGGAGGTTAAGCAACCACAGCGGGGGGAGGGGAGGGGGGGTGGACACGGCCCCCATTAGCGGGAATGGCCCACCCAGCCCTGGAGGGTTGGCAAGTATGACTTACTATACATTGGTCATGCCCAAGACACTACTTGCTGAGCAGTAGCAACTGCAAAGTAACAATGACTGCAAGTAACCTTATAATTGCTTATTAGTTTTGGTCTTACTTCATGATTGCCTCTTGTCTTAATCATAGCACTCCATGGTAAAAATAATGCACTACTGACAAGAATGGGGCCCTATGGATATGTTTGGCGTATGTGTCAAGAGCTTTCCCAATACATGCTATGCAAAGGATGTACAGTAGAAGAGTGAAGAAATCAGGCAATACCTTTTAGAGACTGAGTATATTTGATGGTAAGCTTTTGAGAGTACTAGCTCTCTTCTTCAGACATGGTGTTATACAAGAAACTGAACATTCACAGAGTTTTTATACACAAAAGACATGGACCTTCAAAGATCTTAAATTCAATATAAGCAGAGAAGTTATTTACAACAGGTCAAGAAATAAACAACCTGGAAACTTGTGAGGCGTGACAGGAGGGCCATTAACTCTTGCTGTTATCTATTTGCTATCAGATATTAATTTGTGGCCCCCACAGTTCACACATAGTGTGACATTAAACTAGTATGGATATTAAGGCCAAACTGCAAAGTCTGACATTTTTGCATTAGCTTATATTCCCATTCCTTCCTCTCCCTCTGTGTCTTAAAGTCGTTGTATCGCTATTAAGATCATGTCTTAGATTATGGGGACAGTAAAAAATAAGCACTTTTGTAATTGGGTTGCATTACCTCAGTCACTTGGTTTAGCAGATATGAGCTTTTCTGTGAATCTGTTTTCTATTTCTGCTGCTGCTCATCGGGACACACCCCCTTTTCTGTGATTGGCTAGTCAGCCAATTGGCTTCCTCAGATCTGAGGAAGCGGGTTTGATACCCAGCGAAACGCGTCATGAAATTATAATAAATATTAGACCAAATCAACTTTCCTAGTTGGGTCCATCACTGAGATTCTAGCAACATGTTCCGTTAGCTGCCTCCATCCAGGAGTTACAGCGTTCTATTTACTACATTCTCCTCAGCGTCCCTTGTGGTTTTTTGGCGGGAAATGGGCCAGTGCAGCTTTGTTCACTATATTTACTATTTTGCCATAGGCAAACTTAAACTCTATCAGTTCTCTATCTATTAAACACTAAAACGTAACTTTTATTATATCTAACTCTTAACCTCTACACACTATTTAAAACCTGATCTCTAACCTCATCATTTAACCCTTTTTGCTTCTGAAAGAGGGAATAACTCCTTCTATCATCAAGTCTGGTGGAACCCCACCTATTTAACAGGAGAGCCTTAATCTATAAACAAAATACTAGCTTCAGTAAGGGGGTCCCAAGCCAACTACTTGGGCAGTCGCCCTAATCTCATAGATACAGAACAAATAAGGCCCCCTTGTGACACCGTCTGCAGCAGGTGACACTTGTAGACAGAGGTGAGAGATCACAATTTAAAACGTCATGCCTGACCTCGCCGACATGTTTCGCCAGCGAACCTGGCTTTATCAAGGCTTAGAGGTTCGATCACATGTGGTCTGAGCTCACTTCCTTTTATTCATGTTAGGTAAACACCCGTTCAGGTGCTCACCAATTATCCATCAGAGAATCCACATAAAACCCACTCCCCTTCCGCGCGTGCACACTCATAACATGACCCGCTAAAGCTGCCCACCATGCTCTCATGAGCCAACAACCTTCAGTCAAATTCGCCATCTCCATAACGGGCTTGCGCCCCATCTTACGTACTTTCCCGTGCCAATGCACTGCACCAACAAAAAACTCAGCCAGGACTGAGATGGGCATCCATCACACTTCACTCATATTAATGCAACAGCGTGCCACACCCAGAATGAACTAAGCGACTAGGTATCACATTACACAGCACACTGCCTCTTTATCAATTCCCATAAAACCCCTTCTCTTCAATATCTAATTTTGCATTTCATTGGGAATTAAAACTCCACTGTACAATAGACCACTGTCATATTATCTTCCATAAAGCACTTCTCCTATATATGTAATGCATATTCATTCCAATAGAGCTGCAGGCCCCATTAAATACATGTTCCACTGCCATTGTTTTAGTATTGTCTCAAGACTATATTCATAAACTACTTCTCTTTCACATGTAATATTCATACTCATTTTAATAATACTGTAGGCTCTATGGCTAGCCCACCCACCCACCCACAGTCTGTCCACACAAGTTACCCAATGAAGAATCTCTCCTACGGCTCACAGCTAGCCATTCAATCCACCATGTCACAATGGGAGCATGCAAGAACTCCAGTATCCTCAAATGCCACCGCATCCAGCTGCATCCGCTTCGCACTAGACCAGCGGCGCAAGCAGGAACAATAAATCTCTACATACATGAGTACATACATGAATAGTCCCTTGCAAAAGCAATATACATGCATCCCTAATTTGTTAAATAGAAACCGTGGCCTCACGTGATGAATATCTGTCATCATTACAGGACTCAGGGACACTGCGGAAAAATCGTAGAGGCAAAAGGGGGCGAGGAGAGGGGAGGGGGGGAGAGGTGCGAGGGAGATGGAAGGGAGGGGAAAAAAAAAAACATATATGAACTCTGATGCTTCCATAGTCATATATTCAACTGTGCTATATCCACTTGACCGTACTTAATCACATATATAATGTTTCTTCAAAAATTATTATATAGGGAATCAGCAAGATCAAATAAATGCCGAAAATGAAAATCCTTCATTTAGGCCTTTAGGTTTCAATGTATTGAGCCCTGTGTATCCATCTTGCCTCTTCCTGAAACAAAACTACACCCAAATCGCCCTTTTCTTTCCCCTAGCTTTTTCACGCATATGCCCCAAAATTTTAGCACCTCTATTTCGCCATTATGTACTTCCAAAATGTGTCTTGCTAGGGGAGTACATGAAAAAACTTTGAGACTCTCGGTTCACATATTTTGATCAAAAGATGTTTAAGCTGCCCACGACTTTCAACGTGATCTAAAAAATTGGGCAGTGCTATCCTATTTTTAAAACCTCTAAATCGAGCCAATCAGGCCTCCCCCCCGGGTCAACCGACCTCCATTATTCAGAGAGAAAAAATAAAAAAACACCCAACCTGCAAGTTTGCCCTTCTTATGACAGCCTGTGAGATTTGGGCGGGGGACAGAAACCCAAAATGGAAGAAACCCCTTCCTTCCCATATAGGTTAAAATCAATGTACACCAAGTATAACGAAATGTTTTGCACACAAAAACATTTCTGAAAAAATTATGCAAACCTGGGGGGCCACTGGCAGGGCTGCGGCACACATGTAATTATACATGACAAAACACAGACCGCCGCCAGCGGCACATTATTTTCAAAAGGGCAATACACTACGTGGAAATCCCTAAAGAAGCATTTATGCTATCTATCATACATGTTTTTTATTTTTTCTCTCTGAATAATGGAGGTCGGTTGACCCGGTGGGAGGCCTGATTGGCTCGATTGAGAGGTAAAGATAGGATAGGACTCCCCCGATTTTGAGATCACTTTTGAAAGTCGTGGGCAGCTTAAACATCTTTTGATCAAAATATGTGAACCGAGAGTCTCAAAGTTTTTTCATGTATGATAGATAGCATAAATGCTTCTTTAGGGATTTCCCACGTAGTGTTTTTGCCCTTTTTGCAGTAATGTGGCCGCTGGCGGCGGTCTGTGTGTGTACATGTATAATACATGTGTGCCGCAGCCCTGCCAGTGGCCCCCAGGTTTGCATACGTTTTTTCAGAATGTTTTTGTGTGCAGAAACATACGTTATACTTGGTGTACATTGATTTTAACCTATATGGGAAGGAAGGGGTGCTTCCTTTTTGGGGTTTTCTGTCCCCGCCCACTCTCACAGGCTGTCATAAGAAGGGCAGCTTGCAGGTTTTGGGTGTTTTTTATTTTTTTCTCTGAATAATGAGGTGGGTTGACCCGTGGGAGGACTGATTGGCTCGATTGAGAGGTAAAGATAGGATATGACTGCCGAATTTTGAGATAAACGTTGAAATTCGTGGGCAGCTTAAACATCTTTTGATCAAAATATGTAAAACCGAGAGTCTCAAAGTTTTTTTCATGTATGATAGATTGCATAAATGCTTCTTTAGGTTTTCCCACGTAGTGTTTGCCCTTTTTGCATTAATGTCCGCTGACGGCGGTCTGTGTGTTTTACATGTATTAATTACATGTGTGCCGCAGCCCTCCCAGGGGCACCCAGGTTTGCATACGTTTTTTCAGAAATGTTTTTGTGTGCAGAAACATACGTTTTTACTTGGTGTACATTGATTTTAACCAAATATGGGAAGGAAGGGGTGCTTCCATTTTGGGTTTCTGTCCCCCGCCCTCCTCACAGGCTGTCATAAGAAGGGCAGCTTGCAGGTTGGGTGTTTTTTATTTTTTCTCTCTGAATAATGGAGGTCGGTTGCCCGGTGGGAGGCCCTGATTGGCTCGATTGAGGGGTAAAGATAGGATAGGACTGCCCGATTTTGAGATCACGTTGAAAGTCGTGGGCAGATTAAACATGTTCTGATCATGATATGTGAACCGAGAGTCTCAAAGTTTTTTCTTGCTAGGGGAGTGTCACCTCTAGTTTTAATAGTACTCAGATGTTTCGAGATCTGACGACGAAACTCCTGTATGGTTTTTCCCAAAATAGATCTTGGGGCAGGTACACATGGCCCCATAAATCACCCCCTGGTTTTTACAATTGGTGAATTGTCTTATCTCAAATCTTCTCTTATCAATGGGATTAACAAAATCTTTAGTTTTCCATATGAATGGGACAGAATGAACAGTTGCCACAGGGATATGAGCTACCACGGAGACTGCAAACCATGTTTTTTTGCCCACTCCCTCAAAATGACTATGTACAAAATTCACCCCTAAGATTTCTTCCTCTTCTATAAAGTGACCTAGGGTATTTAGAAATCACCTCAGAGAATACTGGATCTGCCTTCAAAAATGTGCCAATGTCTTCAAATAGTATGGGCTCTCTTTTTCATTAGCTCTATCATCAAAGGTACCTATACAACGAATTAAATCGTTTTTTTTCTTTCTTATTTTTACTGATTAATAAATGTCCTCTGTCACTGGTCAAAGCCCTATTAAACGCCTTCCTCAAACATTTTTTAGGATAACCCCTTGCCTGAAAACGTGCATTTAACTTTATACATTCTTCATTGAATCCTCTAATGTTAGAACAATTTCTACGAGGCCCAAAGAAATTGGCCTATGGAATCTCCTTTTTTTGTGAAGGTGGATGCCAATAAGAAATGTAACAAACTATTGGAAAGCCGTATTTTTCCGAAAAAAATCTTTGCTGAATCTGCTTATTTTCAGCCAAACATAATTCAAGATCCAAAAAATTTATTTTCTCCCGTTGAATTTTCAAATGTAAAATTTCATCCCAATTTCATTATCATTAACCCTAGATACAAAACCCATGAATAATTTTTCACTACCACCCAAAAAATCAGAAATCATAATAAAGCGCCCCCAAAATAAAATCCGATCTGTGAATATTTCAAGGTGTTCAGAAAAAACAATAGCATCCTCCCACCCCAACCTTAAAATAAGATTAGCAAAACTTGATGCACAAACAGTTCCCATTGCTGCGCCTTTTATCTGGTGATAAAAGGTGCCATCAAACAAAAAATAGTTATGTGTCAAAACAAAATCCAATAGCTGTAAAACAAAATCATGAGGTCCGTAAATTGTGTACCTCTTGTGTTCAAAAAATACTTGATTGCTTTCAGGCCCAGGTCATGTCTGATGTTACTATATAGGGCTTCTACGTCTAAACTTGCAAGAAGTGTACTCTCACTCCCACTAGAAACGTTAATTCTCATCACAGTGTCCCCTTTGTATCTTTAAGATATGAAGGAAGGCCAGTGACAAAGGGCATCAGTATAATGATCAACATACGTGCTGGGTCCTTTTGTTAATTTGTTTATACCTGAGACTATCGGTGTTCCTGGTTTTGGCACAACCTCTTTATGCACTTTTGGTAATGCATAAAAGGTAGCAATAGTAGGATTCACATTTAGCATAAATTTCTTCTCCTCCTCAGTAATTAATTTTTTCCAATTCCCAAATACAAAATACTTTTAAATTCCTTCAGATACTCATTGGGTTTGGGGCTCTTGGAAGCCTCTCATATGTTTCTGAATCACCAAGTATTCTCTCAACCATCGCTCTATAGTCACTTTTATTTAAGATGACAATATTACCACCCCTTTTCACTGGGTTTGATTACTATCTTTCCCCGTTAGATTGTAGTTCCCGCAATAGCTACTTCTTCCTCCCATTTTAAATTTAAAGAAGATGGTTGTCGCCTGAGTGCTAGTTTCTTTATGTCTTGCGTTACTACTTCCACAAACGTATCCAATAAATTATATTGTGATATTGGAGGTGTATTCCTAGATTTTGGCTTCAAATTTGTCAAAGGTATTATACTAGAATTATGGGGTCCCTTCACCTTCAACCTGAAATTGTTCAAGATCACCCAAGTTTTCTCCTCTAGTTTCCCAAAGGTTTTGTTCATCATTACTTTTCATTTTATGATATTTATGCAAAGCCAACTTTCTAGCAAAGAGATTAATATCTTTACCCATACAAATTCATTAAATTTGGGGGATGGGAGTGAACTTAAGACCATATGACAAAACCTTTTTGATTTTCCGTTAATCTATGAAGAGATAAGTTAATCACTTGTAGTGCTCCATCCCTTTTTTATTTCTGATGATTCCCCTTCTCCCCGATCCCTCAAGAGAATCCTTGGTGGTTCTAAAAAAAGTGGATGTATTTGCGTCTGAGATTGAGTTTGCGCTGTGTTCATAACCTGTCCATTTCCTGGGCCACCACACCACAGGATGCAGAAGAGGACCATGTAAATTTTATCCCATGATTTCCCTCTCCCGATTTACATCTCTGGGGATTCTGATCGTGCACTGCCTGAGTAAGAAGATTTTTTATGCGTTTTCTTATTTGTCCAACCCTGTTCTTTCTCTGACCCTTCCTCCAATGTTTTCTTCCCCTGTGTAAAAGCTAATTAATAGAACCTGTGGAGGGTTCTTCCACAGCAGAAGTCTCTGAATCTGACAAAAACTGAATTTTAGATTAGATTTGTAGGTAAATCTAATATTTTTCCAAATATAAACCTGATTGTTATCCAAAGTCTTTTCGATCCCTCGATATTTGTTATGTTTCCTTTCCTTAATTTCTTCTCTCAAAAGATTCTACGTTTTGTTGTAATTTTTGTTCTAATTCAGGGAAAAACTGGTTGGGCCCGAAAGTTATTAATCTCCACTATCTCCTGATTTAGTTGTTCACTTAATTTATTGAATGAAATTCTCTGATATTCCGACAGATATTTAATCAATTTCAGAGAGCATTCAGTTAGCAGTTTTTCCCAGCCCTTGATAAAAATGGGATCCTCTAAATGTGTATTTGGTCTCAGGCTAATCCGTAATCCTCTATACACAATTTGTTGTTGTATATATGTCTCTAGACTGGCTACTTCCCAGCCTGCCCGAATTTGTTGTTTGTAAGTTTTATTTAATTTCTGAAAGGCTATATGGATGTTAGTTTCATTCAATGGAATTGGTTGATTAGAAAATACTACATTAGCTTCCTGTGAAAAAATATCCAAATTAATTTTCTGACTCAAAAAAACTGCCATTTTGGAAGTACATAATGGCGAAATAGAGGTGCTAAAATTTTGGGGCATATGTGTGAAAAGCTTTGGGGAAAGAAAGGGCGATTTGGATGTTTGTTTTGTTGTAGGAAGAGGCAAAAATGGATACACAGACTCAATACATTGAAAACCTAAGGCCTAAATGAAGGCTTTTCATTTTCGGAATTTTTTTTTGATCTAGCTGATTCCCTATATAATAATTTTTGAAGAAACATTATATATGTGATTAAGTACGGTCAAGTGGATATAGCACAGTTGAATATATGACTATGGAAGCATCAGAGTTCATATATGTTTTTTTTTGCCTCCCTTCCATCTCCCTCGCGCCCCTTCCCCCCTCCCCTCTCCTCTCCCCCTTTTGCCTCAAAGTTTTTCCTCATTTTCCCTGGGTCCTGTAATGATGACAGATATTCATCACGTGAGGCCACGGTTTTTTAATTTAACAAATTAGGGATGCATGTATATTGCTTTTGCAAGGGACTATTCATGTTTGTACTCATGTATGTAGAGATTTATTGTTCCTGCATGCGGCCTGGTCTAGTGCGAGGCGGATTTTCAGATGGATGCGGTGGCATTTGAGGATACTGGGTTCTTGCATGCTCCCATTGTGACATGGGGGGGGATTGAATGGCTAGCTGTGAACCTAGGAGAGAATTTTCAATGGGGAACTTGTGAGGTCAAACTGAGGGAGGGAGGGGAAGGACTAGCCATAGAGCCTACAGTAATTATTAAAATGAGTATGAATATTACAATGTAAAAGAGAAGTAGTTTATGAATTATAGTCTTGAGACAATTTTCTATACAATGCAGTGGAACATGTATTTAATGGGGCCTTTCAGCTCTATTGGAATGAATATGCATATTACATATATAGGGGAAGTGCTTTATGGGAAATAATATGACAGTGGTCTATTGTAAAGTGGAGTTTATATTCCCAATGAATAGCATATTAATATTGAAGAGAAGGGGCTTATGGGAATTGGGTAAAGATGGCAGTGTTCTGTGTAATGTGATACCTAGTCTGCTTAGTTCATTCTAGGTGAGGCACGCAGTTGCAATAATATGAGAGAAGTGAGACGGAAGCCCATCACAGTCAGGGCTGAGGTGTTTGTTGGTGCAGTGCATTGGCACGGGCAGTACGGTAAGATGGGGCGCAAGCCCGTTATGGAGATGGCGAATTTGACTGAAGGTTGTTGGCTCATGAGAGCATGGTGGCAGCTTTAGCAGGACATGTTATGAGTGTGCACGCGTGGTAGGGGGGAGTGGTTTTTATGTGGATTCTCTGATGGCTTTTGGTGAGCACCTGAACGGGGTGTTTACCTAACATGATATAAAAGGAAGTGAGCTCAGACCACATGTGATCGGACCTCTAAGCCTTGATAAAGCCAGGTTAGCTGGCGAAACATGTCGGCGAGGTCAGGCATGACGTTTTAAATTGGGCGAGGTCAGGTATGACGTTTTAAATTGTGATCTCTCACCTCTGTCTACAAGTGTCACCTGCTGCAGACGGTGTCACAAGGGGGCCTTATTTGTTCTGTGTCTATGAGATTAGGGACGACTGCCCAAGTAGTTGACTTGGGATCCCTTACTGAAGCTAGTACTTTGCTATAGATATAAGGCTCTCCTGTTAATAGGTGGGGTTCCACCAGACTTGATGATAGGGAGTTATTCCCTCTTTCAGAAGCAAAAAGGGTTAAATGATGAGGTTAGAGATCAGGTTTTTAAATAGTGTGTATAGAGGTTAAGAGTTAGATATAATAAAAGTTACGTTTTAGTGTTTAATAGAGAACTGATAGAGTTTAAGTTTGCCTATGGCAAAATAGTAAATATAGTGATCAAAAGTCACTCTTTGTTCTCTTGCGAGATTCCCAATTTTTTGGAGATTAAGTGCAGCTTTGTTTGCACTGAAGTGGTGAAAATTACTCAGTGTGCTGTACTGCGGATCGTACAGCTAATCTAGGTGAGCACCTATCTTGTCACTACCAACAGTGCTCGTGGCGAAGGATTTCACCTGCGCTTTTTCATTTCTGTATATCTCTCTCCCTTCCGCAGCCTAGGACGAAAGCCTGCAGCTCGGCGGGAGGAGTCTTCTACCTACCTCCTGGAAGGAGAGACACGCCTGCTAAGAGGAGAGACTCGCCCCTGGATTTCAAATTCAATCTCATCGAATCAGCTCAAGAGCACGGACAGTTCAAACGATAAAACCCCTTTAAAATCTTTTATTAAAAGCACAACCTGCAAATCTTCAATAGAGTGGTTTTCTCCGGAAAAATGTGCGGACCCTGAGAGATCTGTCCTGCAGTTATTAATAGTGAATCTGTGCGAGTTCATACGTTGACTGAGTCGCTGCCCTGTTTCCCCAACATAGAGGCCTGTGGTGGGACACCGCACACACATAATCAGATCCTACTTGCCAACTTTTGGAAGTGGCCTTCAGGGAGATTTTGAATTGTAGTTTGTCGCCTTGATGGTTTGAGTGGACCACACCCCCTGTTTTACATGACACGCCCTCTTTTACACAGAGTTACACCCCATTGTCACATCTGTGTAACAGCTTTGGAGGAAAGCTGATAAGGGATGTGGTCTCCTTCAGCTTTACTGGACATTGGGTAGCTTAACCAGCATCCAAGCTGGGTAACAGCACATTAATCAGCTTTCCTTCCGAGCCCAGCTACAATGTGGTCCCTATGCACCAAGTGATGTCAGGGCACCACCACTATTTAAAGAGCAACCCACAGCCAGTAAAAAGTACTCAGATGTATAAAGTGGTATAGTTGCCATATAGCCTTTGGCTAAAACCGACCAAACATTGTCAACTTTTGACGATGTTTGGCCCCTTTTCAGCCATATATGCTGCACTAGTGTATATAGTGCAAAATACAGCAATTCTGTCTCACAAATATGTGAAAAAAGTCCAATTTTAATCTATAGATAAAGTGTGGCTGTGCTTAGGTGCTCAGGCTCATCCACCTCATTTACATTATTTTATTTATAGGACAAGTTTTATACAGATGAAACCAGAAGTTTACATATACTATATAAAAAGACACATATGCATGTTTTACTCACTATCTGACATATAACCTACAATTGCAGGAGATTTACCAACTCTTCAGAGAGCCCGGGAGGACTCCCCCTTTGGAGGGAGTCTCCCTGATGATCAGAGAGAGTTGGTAAGTATGAATCAGATACACTACGTGGCAAGACCTCAAGGAGAATGTCCTTTCTGATTCGGTGTACCTGTCTATGTATCTGCAGGTCTTGCACCTGTTTTGCTGGCAGGGTGATGTGCCATTTTCTGTTGGGGCCTTCGGGGCGCTCCACACAATAGTACGCCTCAGGTTTGATGGTGACCGAAAAGAAAGGACAGGGGGGAATGGGAATATTTCTTTAAGTCTGTTGCCCTATGTAGGACAGGTTGGAGTTCCTTGGCAAACCAACGTAGAATCTCCAGCTGTACACAGCAGGTACACGGAATCAAGGGGACATTTTCCTGCAGGTCTTCCAAAGTAGTGTACCTGATTATGTGTATACAGTGTCCCATCACAGGCCTCTACGTGGGGGAAACAGGGCAACGACTCTGTCAGCGCATGAACTAGCACCGATTTACTATTAATAACTGCAAGACAGATCTCCCAGGGGCCGCACATTTTTATGGAGAAGACCACTTAATAGAGGATTTGTGAGTTGTGGTTTTAATGGGACATTTTAAGACACATAAGAACTGACTGCGGCGGTTTTTATTAATACAGTAACAAAACCCGCGGTCGTGCGTCGGAAAAAATACGGTCGACTTTCCGACAGTTTTTGTCCGAAACTGTGTGGATCTAGCCTTAGGCTATGTTCACATGGGTGAAATTGGAATATATTTCGGCCCGTATTTCGCGCCATACTGCGCTCAATACGAGTCGAGATACGTCCCAATAATTACGGTAATCCACAGTTCTCATTGAGAACTATGGATTACGTCTCCTCTCCCTGCTCGCACAATACACCGTGGGGGGAGATAAGTGATATGTCAATTACTAGTGACGAATACGCTCCGCTAGTAATGAATGTCTATGGGGCTCCCGAAGTCCCGGCATAATCGCCCCACAATTATGCCGTGTGAACATAGCCTAAGGCCGTGTTCACATGGCTTATTCCCGACGGATTTGTGAGCAGTATTGAGCTCATAAATCCGCCGTGAATAAGGTGCGGGACGGGGGCGGGCCGAGCGCGGCAGGGGCGCCGCTCCCGGCCCCATAGACAATGTATTGTTTACGGCGCGTACGCGCCGTAAATAATGTGCATGTCACTTTCTCCCCCCGCGGCGGATTCGCCGAGCGGAGAGGAGCGACGGATTCCACTGTTCTCTATGAGAGCAGTGGATTACCGCAATTGCTGCCGACGGATTGGCGCCGTACTGCAGCGCAAATCCGGCGTGCAGTACGGCGCCAATCCGCGGCAGAATAAGCCGTGTGAACGAGGCCTTAGTGTGGACTGTGGTGGGCACAAATCAATATCTGATAGCAAACAGATAACAGCAAGAGTTTATGGCCTTTCTGTCACGCCTCAAAAGTTTCTAGGTTGTTTAGTTCTTGACCTGTTGTTTATATATTGCATTTTGCTATTTTTTAAAGATCTTAAGATCCTTTGAAGACTTCTGTCTTTTGTGTATAAAAAGTCTGTGAATGTTCAGACTCTTGTATAACATCATGTCTAATAAAGAGCGCTAATACTCTTGAAAGCTAACCATCAATTATACTCAGTTGACCTCTAAAAGGTATCGCCTGATATCTTCATTCTTCTACTGCTTTCTATGGCTAACACAGTACAACATTATACTACTATGGATACCCAGAAAGCATGAATAGAACCTCAGACAGTTACATAGTTCGTATAGTTGGACACGTGTCCATGAAACGCAACAAGTGGAAGGTACAGGATGTGGATGAAAGGAAGGTTAATGGCTAAATCTTAAAACTGTTTCCCCTATTAACATGAGGGCAGAAGACCTTCGTTAGACATGAGACAATTTGACCACAAGCAAAATTACATTATTCAGCTTATTTCCTCTGTAAAAATAGCAATTAGTTAATAAGTTGAATAGTAGCGGTTCCGGCACTAAACCGCATAAAAGAGGACAATACAAAAAGTTTTAAAATGCATAATAAAGTAAATGTGCTCCACGTATTTCGCTTTTTTAATGCATTTTTTTCCTTCAGAATTCTAAAACATTTATCTTTTAATTCTCTATCAATGCATTAATGAAAATGAAACAACATAAAAAGAAACAATTAAAAAGTTATTTATGAGAAGTCAGTTTTGGAACTAATAAAAGATGATGGTAGTGAGATGTAGATGATAAGGGTAATATCAGCATCTTTTACCATAGTGTCCTGATGCAGAAATTTGGAAGTCTTTAATTTTCCCAGTTGATATACCAAGAGGTTGGTGACATCCTGTGGAGAAAACCATTATTAGAATGAGTGCAACAAAGAAAAATAAATGTAAGCAAAATAATAATATAATATACTGAGTCCTGGACAATAACAGTCAGGTTTAATCAGTGTTCTCAGCCGTCTGGGCCAGAACAAGGGTAACAAGGCCTAGGGAGCCATTGAGGACTTCAGATGGTAAATGGTGCAATTTAATGTAACAAAGAGTGAATTACAACCCACAGGATATTGCAATACAGATGACTGCATAATCTACTAATAAATATTAGGAGATAATGCAGTCATCTGTAAGGATTAAAGCACTGCAGTATCCAGGTAAGAATCCTGTCTGATCCTTACGTAGAGTCACGCTAACAAATCGATTTGTTAATATTTTGGCCAACATTTGTGTTCAGTAGAGCTGTTAGCCTGTGAAAATAGGTGCCCAGCAGATCTTTATTAGGCTGTAATATTTTAATTATTATACCCTTCTCCATAGATAGAGAGATGTCTATCACTATATAAAAGGGTTGGAATGTTTGCATTAAAAGTTTTCAAATAATATTTTGTTACACTTATTATATAATTCCGATGGTATTCCATTACTCCTAAGACATTCTTTATTGGGAGTCTGATTTACAGCCTCTTGAATCTCTTAAGGGCTGGCCTATTTTGAGGTTTCAGGGTCAAGTGATTTGAAGCCATAGCTTTTTTATTTTGTCAACTAAAAAGCTGTTCTATGCTTTAATACTTTTGCTATTCAAAGGCATGTATAGAGAAAAGAAAATCATGTTTGGGTTGCTACTTTTTTATTATTTAGAAACATATATATTATTTTTAATTATAAAAGGAGGGTCTTTTTAGCCTATGAAACTTAGTTAATACACAGGTACCCCTGGGAGACCAGAGGTCAGAGGACAATCCCCAGCTGTCATTTATCAGCACCGATGATTGCTTCTAATTTTAAATAATAATGTATTAGTCCTGTAGCTAGAAAAAAAAATATAAGAGAAACATTAGCGATCAGTAAGAAAGCAGGAGTCCTGGAGGTGCAGCTTCAAATACCAGCTCTGGTAAATATTCTTGATTTTCTTCAAGTGTACCTTTCCAACAATCAAGTTCCTGTTACCAGACCAGTCCCTTCATCAAAAAAGATACATAGTGATAAAAAGCACAAAGCACATCAAATATAAACACTTGTAAAATGGGTGGTGACTGTGGTTAAATTAAAGTCTCATCCCTCTATGTTATGGTAAAAATATTGTGAAGAAAATAAAGAATCTATACACACATTTGGTGCACCAGAGTTACTCTGCAGCAGTCTCTCTAGGTCCTCAGCCTTCTTACTGATCTGTTATGTAATGTCTTTGTTTTAGGAAGATAAACGTTTGCAAATAATTGGAACCTCAGTTTTGAAACCACATAGCCAATAAAGTAAGGAGGTTCTTAATGTTTTACATTTTATTTTTTTTTTGGGGGAGAGAGGGGGAATCAGCTGCAGACTCCGCCAATCATGTTATGTCATATCCTGGAGATTATAATTATGTTCTACAATGAGAATACCCCTTTAAGGTTTTGTTCCTGGCCCAAAGAAATATTTCAACAGTTGTCAACCTATACTTAATAGTGAGAGAATTGCTTATAGAAGTTAGGTACATTAACGCTGCTTTTAAAACATAGGAAAATGTAATCTTCTATATTAGATAGATATATTATTTTGTTATTTTAATTAGAATAAATTAATTAAATAATCAATGTAAATAACCTCTTTCAATGAAAACTGAGAAACAAGTGCTTTATTGCTTTCAACTAGTTCTAGAGCAATAATTTAACAAGTTAGTGACTAAGATTCTGGAGAAGGGTCATTCATTCAGGGATTTATTCTGATTGCCAGATTGGAGTTGGGAAGGAATTTTTTTTTTTCTAAAATGAGGACAATTGGTTTCTAACTCATGGAGGTTTTTGCCTTCCTCTGGATCAACACTTAAGAAAAATAGGCTGAACTGGATGGACGTCTGTCTTTTTTCAGCCTTACAACCGATGTAACTATGTAATATCTTGTCCTCCTTATGGACTTACGTGGATCATATACAAGGTAAAGTGCTTTCATTTTATAGCTTTCATATACTGCTTCTGATTCCAAGTGCCACAGACCAGCTGTATGTGCCTCCATCTCCAGGGTGACACCAACACCTGTGATGAAACAGATTTATTTATTGAATATTTAGAAGATCATCATGAATGATGTACGGCTTAGGATTTCCTTAAATAACTGTAGCATAGTTCTCTGTTATTCCTCAGTCCCATTTCGTTGTTGACACTGAAACTGCAGCTTTTGCTTGAGCTATAAGATCTTGACCACCACCATTAAAGGTGTTATCAAGTCTTATAGTGTGACGTTCTCTACATAAATTAAAAACTGCTTAATGACAGAATTTGAATCTACTCATCAATCTGAAATTTTGCTATTTTGTCAGCTCTTGTTTTGCGGTCTACTAATTTGTCAAATAGTTTCAATCTGTTTGCAATGGGGATGTCATTTTTAAAAGTACAATATCTATCAGCTCATAAAGAACAGTTTAGCTGCCAGCACAGCTGGTGATTGCCTAGCACATTCAAAGTCTCCGGTGATACACTGGCTCAATCCACCTCACAGGTACTAAGCAGGGTACATATTTAGCATAAATGAATGTTTAAAGGGGCTTTCACATCTGGCTGTTTCTGTTTCTCAGCCAATTTAAGGTTCCCATTTCCTGTTCAGGTTGTGGGTGGTTCTACATCATATCAGCTCAGCTGATGGTAGTAAAGTTAAAGGGGTTTTCTGACTACAATGATCATAGCTTGAAATATAGGGACCGTAAATATAGTCAACTTTGTGATACAATTGTACTATCCAAATGCTATGGTTTAGCAGAAATTATCTACCTTCTGCCTCCATAGTGCCTAGTGTGACTGGGAGACATTGGTTACTGGTGCTTCATTGTTATCTTTGTTTGTGCCCTGGTCGGAATTACTGGAACGTGCATTCTAGTGCATTTTTACTATGTTCCTGGATTCTGAAAAGTAGTAGCAGCCCAGTGTTCCTCTCACTCCCACTGATAAGTGACAGATTACTAGCAGCGGGAGCTAGCACACACGCTGCAGAGGTGTGGTCCCCTCACTGCTCAACCGATGATGACGCCCCTACTGCTGTTGAAAGCACACCCAGGATTACCAAAACAAGAATCTGTGTACTGCCTGAAATGCTTAGGTGAGGAAACTCCTTTAATATCCCGCCAAGGACTGTTAGAGACAGGGGCGTAACTACCGGGGTAGCAGACGTAGCAGCTGCCCCGGGGCCCGGTCGCTTAGGGGGGCCCGCGCCCGGGGCAGCTGCTATCACGTCTGCTACCCCGGTAATGGCGCTCGTGGGCCCACCGGCAGTGAACATAACAGTTCACTGCAGCGGGTGCCGAGCTGCGGGGCCCAGCGCATGCTGCCTCTGAACGCCCGGGCCCTCCGGCCCGAGCATTCAGAGGCAGCGCTACCTGGAGGTAGCAGAATGGAGCTCCGCTCGCTCCGCTCGCTCCGCTCTGCTACTTACCCTGCCGGCTATCTGTGATCACGTGGGCGTGCGCGGTGATGTCACATCACCACGCCACCCATGCTGAGCAGAGAGGCTGCAGTGCGGTGCATTGGGGGAGCGTGGACCGAGGTAAGTAAACTATTTCTTATTTTATCTGCCCTGCCTGCCTCTATAAAGCCCCCTGAGCCTACCTATCTAATGCCCCCTCAGCCTGCCTCTATAAAGCCCCCCTAGCCTGCCTCTATAAAGCCCCCCTAGCCTGCCTTATTAATGGCCCCTAAGCCTGCCTCTATAAAGCCCCCCTAGCCTGCCTATCTAACCCCCCCTAGCCTGCCTCTATAAAGCCCCCCTAGCCTTCCTGTATAAACCCCCCTAAGCCTGCCTCTATAAAGCCCCCTAGCCTGCATCTAAAAAGCCACCCTAGCCTGCCTCTATAAAGCCCCCTAGCCTGCCTATCTAAAGACGCCCTAAGCCTGCCTCTACACCCCCCTAAGCCTGCCTATCTAAAGCCCCCCTAAGCATGCCTCTATAAAGCCCCCCTAAGCGTGCCTCTATAAAGCCCCCCTTGCCTGCCTATCTATGCCCCCTATGCCTGTATATATAAAGCCCCCCTAAGCCGGCCTCTATAAAGCCCCCCTAGCCTGCCTATATAAAGCCCCCTAGCCTGCCTCTTTAATGCCCCCCGAGCCTGCCTCTATAATGCCCCCCTAGCCTGCCTCTATAAAGCCCCCCTAGCCTGCCTCTATAATGCCCCCCTATCCTGCCTCTATAAAGCCCCCCTAGCCTGCCTCTATAATGCCCCCTAAGCCTGCCTCTATAAAGCCCCCCTAGCCTGCCTCTATAAAGCCCCCCTAAGCATGCCTCTATAAAGCCCCCCTAAGCCTGCCTCTATAAAGCCCCCCTTGCCTGCCTATCTATGCCCCCTATGCCTGTCTATATAAAGCCCCCCTAAGCCGGCCTCTATAAAGCCCCCCTAAGCCTGCCTCTATAAAGCCCCCCTAGCCTGCCTATCTAAAGCTCCCCTAGCCTGCCTCTATAAAGCCCCCCTAGCCTGCCTCTATAAAGCCCCCCTAGCCTGCCTCTATAAAGCCCCCCTAAGCTTGCCTATACAGCCCCCCCACGCCTGCCTATATAAAGCCCCCTAAGCCTGCCTATATAGCTCCTATAGCCCCCCTAAAGCTTGCCAACCTATATAGCCCCCCTGAAGCCTGCCTATATAAAGCCCCCCTAATCCTGCCTATATAAAGCCCCTTAAGCCTGCCTATATAGCTCCTATAGCCCCCCTAAAGCTTGCCTACCTAAATAGACCCCCTGAAGCCTGCCTACCTACTTATAGGGGGCCCTATAGCTACCTAAACCCTGCCAACCTACCTATATGGCCCCTATAGCCCACCTAACCCTGTCTACCTGTATGGCTCCCTATAGCTACCTAAACCCTGCTTGCCTATATGGGGACTCTATTGCCTACCTAAACCTGGCCTATCTGGGGCCCCATATAGCCTATCTAAACCCTGCCTGCCTAAATGGACCCCATATAGCCAGGGGGGCAGGTGCTGGAAAAGACATGATTCTAAGATATTTGTGTCTAAAGCTCCAGGGACAAGTGGTCAGGAGACGTCATCATGGCGGACTGGACCGGATGCAGAACAAAAGGGAAAGTTAACGACTCGTCAGCGAAACGTCACCTGTGAGTCACAAGATGTAACTATACTTTAATCACTTTAATAATAGTCTGTGTACACTGCTATCTACCACTATATGATCACTGTATGGTGGTTATATATAGTCTGCAGAGTCTGTGTACACTGATATCTACCACTATATGGTCACTGTATGGTGGATATATACAGTCTGCAGAGCAGGGGCGTAACTAGAAATGGCTGGTCCCCATAGCAAACTTTTCAATGCCCCCCCTCCCCCATTCCCGTTCACTCTCTGCCCACATCCCCCAAAAAAGGGATAAAATACGAATCACATGTACTCTTAGTAAAAATAGCGCAAAAATAGAAAAGTAAGCTCATAAGATTTATAAGTGCAGGACGCCGTGGCGGAAAATCACAAACCTGTGGGCGTCCATTGTGAAACAGATTCACTCAGGCGCCCATTTTCATCTCTTTTTCGGAGGTTCTGAAGGTTCTCAGATATACATGTAAACTGTGCCTAAATGCTGCAGACATAGGTACCTTCTTCTTATAAGTCCTGCAGCTCGTCTCTGGGCATTCTGTGCTCCCTTTTGTCACCTTGGGCTTGCAGCCACTGAGTCTCAGGATTCAGGGGTGAAAAAAAGATGAGTGCAGGCACATGTACAGGATCTGCCTTCCCCTCCCCCCCACATCCCCCAAACCCCCTCCTCCCGGTTCATAAACCAAAGTAACAATAACCACCCACATCCTCCCGCACATTAACCCCTTCACCAAGTACGGAACAGGCTGCAGCACAGTAAGAGGTGGCTGTTATGCTGCTGCCTGGGAATGTTTTTTCCTCCTCCCTCCCGTTCTGACCCCACTTCTCATGTTTACCACATCTTCTTTACTTGCTGCTGGGACAGTGCAGTGAAAGGCATCACTGACCTTTCTATATGCAGGCTGCCTGGGGGGCTTCTAACTCTTCCTCCTCACTCCCTCCCCTTCTGTCAGCACTGACCTTCATCTGCATCTCTGTACCGGGAAGGAGGGGGCCAGGGGCTTGACGAGGCAGGAGAAGAGTCAGTGACATGCAGACTGCTCGTTGCCTGCATGCTTAAGACTGCGGCTCCTCTGCCCGCTCCTACTCTCTCACCCCCTCCCCTCTCTGTCCGGAAACCTTATTGTACTGTATGTGAGGGAGAGTCAGTACAGCAACATTTAAGCATAGAGCCCGCTGGGGGGATACATAGACGGAACACTACACGGCTAGCAGACGATGTAGCTGCTCCCCCCACGGGGCCCCCTAGTGGTGCGGGGCCCCGTAGCAGCTGCTTTGCCTGCTACCCCGGTAGTTCCGCCTCTGCTGCAGAGCCTGTGTACACTAGTATATACCACTATATGGTCACTATATGGCGGTACTGTTGGTCTTTGTGTACTGATCAGTAATAGTGTAGGGGCATTATTCAGTCACTATTTGGTGGTAATTTGTGGTCATGTTCTGGCGGTATAATCAGGTCCATATGTAGTAGCGTTATTGGATATGTTGGTTTTGGTATAGTGGGATTTGTTTGGTAGCAGTATGATGGTGATATGTATGGTGAGGTATTTACCGCTCGTATTATCTACATTATCTAACAGCATGTCCTGGTAAATGTTCGTGGTCAGGGAGGTGGGCAGGGGGGGCCCATCCAAAAGTTTGCTTTGGGGCCCTGGCTTCTCTAGTTACGCCCCTGGTTAGAGAGGTGCTCAATAACCTAGGAAAGCGGGTGTACACAACCAGGAGATAAGAACTGCTCTTACTCTGAAACGATGCAATGTCATAACAGCAGTGCCTTTGTTTAGGCTATGACCAAACGGCAAAGTACAAAGTGCCGTCAGTTTTTTTTAACAGTAAAACTGTTCCTCTTATGAGCATTTTGAACTGATTTTGAGACAGAAACCAGACAGTTTGTTTTTGGTTTTTGTCACTGACTTGTGCACTGATTTCACACTGGATTTCATTGGTTTTCTGACTGTTTTTCTGGCAGAATAGTGTATTGAGGACAATGCATTCATGATTGGTGCAAGAAACCATATGAAGTGCAAGAAACCATAGGTGCAAGAAACCATAGCTCGTTCCTCAGCTATGACACTACAAAAATGCTGGTTTATGCCCTTGTCATCTCCCGCCTAGACTACTGCAACATCCTTCTCAGTGGCCTCCCAGCTAGCACCCTCGCTCCCCTCCAATCCATTCCTAACTCTGCTGCCCGTCTTATCCACCTCTCTCCTCGCTACTCCTCTGCCTCTCCCCTCTGCCAATCCCTTCACTGGCTTCCCATTGCCCAGCAAATACATTTCAAGCTACTAACCATGACCTACAAGGCTCTCCATGACCTCTCCCCTCCATACATCTCTGCCCTAATTTCCAAATATCTCCCCCCACGCACTCTCCGCTCCTCAAAGGACCTTCTCCTCTGCTCTCCCCTTATCAGCTCCTCACACAACAGTCTCCAAGACTTCTCCCGTGCTTCACCCACACTCTGGAACTCACTGCCCCAACACATCAGACTCTCCTCCACTTTCACCAGCTTCAAAAGCAACCTGAAAACCCATTTCTTCAGGCTTGCCTATAACCTTCAATAAACTTGTCACTACTTCCTCCACAGACATGTCTGCCCCTCACCTCCTGTCTCTTTTCCCCTCCTTGTAGATTGTAAGCCCTCGCGGGTAGGGTCTTCTCTCCCTCTGTCGTGCCAATTGTCATTATCCCTTATCACTGTACTCGTTTGACTTATGTAATGTATGTAACCCCCTCGAATGTACAGCGTCCTGGAATCAATGGCGCTTTAAAATAAATAATAATAATAATAATTTGTATTACTCCACCAAGTAAACACTGCCTAAGCTTGCAGTGGCCTTTGTGGTTACATCACATCCAGTCGTGTAATTTGTCTTGTCCAGTCACCTCATTTTAAAATCTCTGTAACGAGTCGTGTGATTTGTCCAGACCAGGAAGTGAATTTGAAGGACTATCCAGTAAAAAAGTGCAAAATAACCTGCGAAAACACACCCACTATAGAGTGGATCATAGAGTACTATTTAGTTTTTTCTGGCCAGAGTCATGCAAAAATACATGAAAAAAAATGTTCACTGACTTTCTGGTCAGTATGCATTGAATTCAAAAATAAATTTTCATGCTTAAATCCAGTGGAAGAATGTGCATGTTCCAAGTTTTTCGTAACTACAGAAGTATTAAAATACAACCTGCAGAAAAACCAAGCAGCGTAGACTACCTACAGGATTTTGTATTGAGGTCTAAGGGGATGGTTAACAGTCCATTTTCAGATGTTTTCGAAATCCAGCTGAAAAACTGACTAAAAAGCCTTACCATGTAGACATACCCTAAGGCTGAGTCCACACAACAAAGTGAAAAGGCCATCCAAAATCTGACGGCAATTTCACATTGCTGTACCGCGGCACACCGCTATTTTTTGCACATTTTTTGGGATTCCCAGCGGCCCAGTATATTGGTGCTGCGGGAATTTGACAATGTTCTGGCGGAATATGCAACATGTTCTATATTGCGCCGGACAGTCAGCGGTTTAGATTTCCCTCAGTAAAAAATACAGCAAGGATTTTCTATTGAGGGCTACACAGTACAGGTTACAGTCGATTTTTCGGCAGATTCTAAGCCAAAAATGCAACCCAAAACCTGTACTGTGTAGACATCGCCTAACAGTGTTTATTAACCTTTGCCTACATGTTTAAAGCTAATCCATGAGATGGGAATACTCCTTAAGTAGCTAAATAAAACTTTCCTCATAAGTAAGCAAAACTGTACTAAAATTCTATGTACTACTGCAGCATTAATAAGTTAATTTTAGTTACTATATAATAAAAATTTAATAGTGTTTCACATACGCTTTTTGATTTTAATCCTGGAAAAGATCAGTGTTGTTGTCACTGAATGAAAACATTCATCATGTACATTTATGTGGAAACTATAAACTACCTATATATCCTGTATTTAGAAAAGAGTAGGTCTATGCTATATTAGGATAACTAAGCAACACAGTGTTGGTAAGAAATCCACATTGTTTTAAAAAGGAATGCAAGATGTCTCCCTTCTTACCAGGATATAGGTTTGCTATATTGATGGGATGATCCTTGTGGTTCCGCTGTGTTAGGATATTTCCATGAAATTGAATAGAAATAATTTCTTTTCTGCCTATACTCAGTAGATGCCATCTTACTTTTCTGTTTAAAGGCAGGACCAGCCCAGGTGTTGCGTCACCAACGTATCCATTGATGGCTACAATGTGAAAATGCCGTTAAGAAACACAATCATTTACTTTAATTTTCACATAAATAATGATGACATATAAAGTATCAGAAATAGAGATGTTAGGTTTCCACTTTGTAGCCAGTTTTCTGACTGCGTACAGTGCATTGCAAAAGTTAATACTCCTTCAACTGTTCCTCATTTTAAACATTACAGCTACAAACTTAAGTGTATTTTATTGATATTTTATGTGATAGAGCAACACAAAGTAGAAAGTATTTGTAAAATGTAAAGAAAATGATACATGATTTTTCACATTTTTGTAAATTAAAAAACTAAAAAAGTGTGGTGAGCATATACATTTAGCCCTCCTGAGTTAATACATTTGTAGGATCACCTTCAGCTGCAATGACAGTTGCAAGTCTGTTGGAGTATGTGTCTACAAGCTTTGTACATCAAGAGGCTGGATTTTTTAGCCCCTTCTTCCATGAAAAAATAACTCTAGCTCAGTCAGATTGGTTGGCAAATGTTTCTGAACAGCTATTTTCATGCCACAGATTCTCAGTGGGGTTTAGGTCTGGACTTTGGGCCATTTTAGCACTTGATAAGGCTTTGATTTAAAGCTTTGCTTTGTAGGTTTGTCTATTTGTTTAGGGTTAGTGTCCTGCTGGAAGGTGTAGCTATACCCCAGTCTCAAGTTTTTTTTGCAACTTCTAACAGGTTTTCCTTCAGGGTAGCCCTGTATTTAGCTCCATCTATCTTTCCATCAGCTCTGACCAGCTTCCCAGTCCCTGCTGAAGCAACGCATTCTCACACCATGATGCTGCCACCAGCAGTGCAGTGATGGCTTTCCTCCACACATAGGGCGACATGTATAATTTTTGGTGTTTGGACGCCAATTTTTGTGCGCATCATAATAGTATAGAATGCGCCTGATTCATGAATCTGTTCTACTGCAGGTCATAAATCAGGCGCATTCTAGCACAGAAATGACAATTCTGGCTCTGGTAAACCACTTTGAAAGTGATTTACCTGTTCCATCAGTAATGCTCCTGTAATTGCCATACTGAATAGTGATGAGCAAACCCTAAAAAGTTCGAGTAGAACCTCGAATTTTGAGAAGTTCGGTTTGAAGTTCAAGTCAAACTCGAACCTAACTTCGAACCATATTAAAGTCAATGGGAGACCATGTTCTGGTTAATTTTTATACCCATACAGGTGAGGAGAAGCTGCAATTAGCATCCATAACAGTATAATGGATACATGGAACAACTTAGTGATGAAAATTTGGCTCTGAGAGTCACAGAAAAAAATTCACAGGCTAAAATAATTCATTCCTTTTAACGCTAACTGAAAAGATGAGGACAGCGTAGCTATAGGAGGTGCAGCGCTAGCAGCTGCCACAGGGTCCCTTTGACACATAAGAAGACACCGGTATTGGAAATGGCACATTGTAACTGGCAGGAGCCCCCTATCACTTTTTGCACCAGGGCCCAAGAAAATGTCATATATGTGGTGGCAGCAAGAACATCCCAATGGGGAACATGGAGGTTCAGCTGGTAGTGCCGTAGTTATATGGGGTGCAGTGGTAGCCAGTCGTCTATTAACCGTTTCAGGGCCCCATGCAGTTAAATTAAATGGGGCCCGCACCCATTACTAGTTCCTATTTTTAACATATCACTGGGCCCCTTTTTGATTAGGGCCACTGACAGGAGTACTGCCCTATTTGCACCCCTGGCACCCCTTTCACAGTAGCCTGACCCCAAAACCAGCAAAAATGCCCTTATGGACACTCAGAATAAAATTAGCAAGAACAAATCAGTATTTCAAACAAGATTTTTGTGAAAAGGACATTGACTATCGCTGTCTTTTACCGCAGCATGACCACAAAACCAGCAAAGACGCCCTTATGGACTCTCAGAATAAAAATTTTGGACTAAGAAATTGACTATTTCAAACAAAAAAATTTCCAATGCTGCTGCGGCTACTTGCCATTCTACTGCTGTCACATGGCTATGGCATGCCTAGCAAGCTCAGGTCATTTATCCAGTTTGGACACCCAGAAGTCGATTGGGTCCGGACCAAGTCCAAAAACATCGGGGTTGAGCCGTAGGTAGTTATAGACCATGGTCTTAAAGCGGTCTTTGTGTGTCTAAATGCTGCCCTACCTTATAGGCATTGGTGAGGTGGTAAATAACGATTGCCACATGTCATCCAGTAGGCTTCTGCCACACTGCCTGCTGCTGCTGATGCTGTTGTTAAGGCTACTTGCTATTCTACTGCTGGCACTTTGCTGACGCTGTTCCACCGTGACATTAGAAAGTGAAGAAGACGCAATAGAATTCTCCAGTTGGTCAATGAGCCCTGTCTCAAATTCCTGCATTCTACTGTCAAATTGAGTGGGTGGAAGGAAATTGCTGACTTTTGATTTGGAATGTGGATCAAGGAGGGTGGCCACCCAGTAACCGCTGTTCATTTTGATTGCCTTGAGGCATGTGAAATTTGAAATGAGTATGTGAAATAAGCCTTTTTTCAATATGACCTTTACTATTGGTGTCTTTTACAGTGACCTGACCCCAAAACCAGCACAGATGCCCTTATGGACCCTCAGAATAAAATTTGCAAGAAGAAATAAGTATTTGAACCAATATTTTAGTGAATATTACATTGACTATCGCTGTCTTTTACAGCAGCATGACCTAAAAAGCATCAAAGATGACCTTTTGGACACTCAATAAAATTAGCAAGAAGAAATGACTATTTAGAACAAGATTTTTTGGAAAAGGACAAATAGGATAAATATTTAAAAAGTCAAGATTTGTTCACAGTCTCTTATTGAAGAACTGTACTTCAAAGACAGCAAATCAACAGTGTTCTTAAATGCCTATACTTTGCTATGGGCAAATAGATTATAAACAGAATTTTTTCTATGGAATATCTATACAAAACTACCTAACTTCCTAACTATTGCTGTGTATAATTCCCTAAACTAGCTGCCCCCCCCCCCTTAAGTAATCTCACTAGCAGCTTTTCCTGTGTTAAATTGCTGTTTTGTGGTATTTTTGCCTGTTGGCAAACCAGCAGACACAGGCAGCAGTGTGTTCACAACAGAGAGTAAGGTGGAAATGGCGTTCAACAGGAAATACAGTGGCATACACATAAGACGGTCATGTGATTTTAGCAGCCAATGAGATCCCTACACCCCCAGAGGTGACATTTTTGACCCCCCTCTGTACTCTGCACTGATTGGCTGGTCGCAAAAACTGAAGGAAGCAGCTGAAAAAGGTGCTGAACGCCTGTGCCGAACCCGAACTTTTTACCGAACTTGCTGCAAAAAATTTGGTTCGGTTCGTGCCGAACTAACCATTTTCCGAATGGTTCGCCTCAACACTAGTACTGAAGATATAAATCTATAGCTTCGTATGGTTCTAGTGCGCCATGCCTCCCACACACACCCCGAAATCAGGCGCATTACATAGTGCCGCGGGTGCTCTGTAATGCGCCTGATATGGGCGTGTGGGCGATTTAAACCTTTTGCGAATGAGGCTGCACTAGATGTTGAGCTGAAAAGATGCCAAACTTCTGGTGCAGCCCCGCCCATAGCTTTCAACATTTAGACTAAAAAGTTTTGGTCTAATCTGACAAAAGCACCTTGTTCCATATGCTTGCTGTGTACCCTACATAGCTTTTTGCAAATTGCAAACAGGACTTTAAAAACGGCTTGCTTTAAAAACGGCTTTTTTTGTGGAGTACATGACTATTAGTTGTCCTTTGGACAGATTCTCCCACCTAAGCTGTGAATATCTGCAGCTTATCCAGAGTGGGCATCTTGGCTGCTTCTCTGATTAGTGCTATTCTTGTCTGGGTTGTCAGTTTAGGTGGACGGCATTGTCTTGCTAGGTTAGCAGTTGTGCCATACTCCTTCCATTTACATATAATAGATTGAACAGTAATCTGTGAGATGGTCAGAGCTAAGGCAATTTTGAAAAACCTAATCCTGTAATAAACTTTGCCACAACTTTATCCCTCAGCTGTCTGGTGTGTTCTATGGTTTTCAAATTGCTGTTTGTTCACTAATGTTCTCTAACAAACCTGTGACGCCTTCACAAAACAGCAGTTGTTTGTACTAAAAATAAATTACATACAAATATACGCTATTTACTAATTTGGTGACTTCTAAAGGCAATTGGTCACACTGAATTTTATTTAGGGGTATCAGAATACAGGGGGCTTAAAACATATGCATGCCACAATTTTCAGTCTTGTAAATTGCAAAAATTTGGAAAAGCACATTTCATTTTCTTAACACTTTACAAATACTTGCTACTTTGTGTTGCTCTATCTCATAAAATATCAATAAATTCATTGCAACCACTGTATTTTTCCTTCACAGAACTCTATTTTTACTATTTAAGACAATAGATACTAAATACGGGTTTCTTAGTTTTAAAGGGGGAAATATGGTTTCTTTATAGGAAGTTAGCAGATCGTTACCATAATATGCCATACTATTTAAAGTGAAACGGCAGGCAAATGAATAAAATGGACATATTGGGGTCATGTAACATTAATTCTCTAACTCTGTAGCCTCAAATACAAGTTTTAACATGCTTGGTATGTTGGTCCTTTATGGAGGCTTGCAGAATTAGAAATATATGATTGCTTGTTCCTAAAAACAGTGACATTTGTTGCGAACGGCGGCGCAGCCCACAACTCAGGCTGCGGGCACCGCCGCAGCTCTATCTGTGCACCGCTACTGGGTCGAGTGCCGCCGCTGCCCGGGTGTCGGCAATCCATGTCAAGCCAGGTGGTCCCTCTTCTTCTCGCGCTTCGACTTCCAGATATACTTTCGACCCGCAGAGAAGAACGTCAGGGCCGATGCGCTCTCCCGAGTCTCCGATGTGTTGGGGGAGGAGGGCGTGCCCCAGCATATAATTTCTGCCGAACGCTTGATCTCTGTGGCTCCGGTGGATCTTTGAAAGGTGCCTCCAGGGAAGACCTACGTCCATCCTGCGGTCCGCAGGAGAATTTTGAAATGGGGACACTGTTCTCTAGTGGCCGGTCACCCAGGAGCACGCAAATTGTTCCTCCTAATCTCCCGTTTTTACTGGTGGCCAGAGCTTGTGAGGGACGTCAAGGAATTCATGAAGTCCTGTGTTACTTGTGCCCGTAACAAGACCCCTCGCTACAAACCCGCGGGTTTGCTCCAACCTCTGCCCATCCCCAGAACCCCTTGGTCTCATGTGGCGATGGACTTCATCACGGATCTTCCTCCCTCCTCGGGCAACACGGTCATCTGGGTGGTCGCGGACCGTTTTTCGAAGATGCCGCACTTTGGACAGCCAGTTTTTTCTCCATATCTTCCGTCTACACGGACTTCCCCAGCATATTGTCTCGGATCGGGGGGTCCAATTTGTGTCGAGGTTGACAGGTGAACCTGGATTTCTCCTCGGCCTACCACCCACGAACGGACAAGTGGAGAGAATCAATCAGATCCTGGATAGCTAATTGCGGCACTTTATCTCGGATCGACAGGATGACTGGGCCAGTTTACTTCCTTGTGCAGAGTTTTCATATAACTCACTGGATTCTGAATCCACTGGTACCTCTCCATTTATCGTTGTGTTTGGACAGCATCCCCGCCCTCCGTTACCATTGTCTTCTCCGTCTGAGGTGCCGGCAGCGGATACTTTGGCCCGAGACATGCTGACCATTTGGAATCAGATGCGCCAGTCTCTGCAGCATGCGTCCGCACGCATGAAGGTCCACACGGACAAAAATAGAAGACCCTCCCCAGTTTTTTCCCCTGGCGACAAGGTGTGGCTTTTGGCCAGATATATCCGGCTCAAGGTCCCCAGTTACAAACTGGGTCCCCGTTATGTATCAACCCGGCTGCCTATAAACTCGTGCTCCCACCCACCATGCGTATTCCCAACTCCTTCCACGTCTCCTTGTTGAAACCTGTGGTCCTGAACCACTTTTCCCGGAGGAGTGCTCCTCCATCTTCTGAAGCGGAGTCCACCAACATCTTCGCTGTGAAAGAGATCCTAGATATGAAGACCATCAGGGGAAAGCGGCATTTCCTTATCGACTGGAAGGAGTTTGGGCCTGAAGAAAGATCATGGGAGCCGGAGGACAACATCCTGGACCGTGAGTTGGTGCAGAAGTTCCTCCAGGCCAGGAAGAAGGGGAGGGCTAAGGGGGGGGTACTGTTGCGAACGGCGCCGCAGCCCGCAACTCAGGCTGCGGGCGCCGTCGCAGCTCTGTCTGTGCCCCCGCTACTGGGGCGAGTGCTGCCGCTGCCCGGGTGTTGCGCAACAGGCGCACTCTTCCCCCTGCGCGCCGGTACCCACCCAGCCGTGCTCCAGTCTCTCAGCAGCCTCCTGCTGCTCGGCGCACGTGTCCCCGTTCTCTAGGGCACGCGCGTTCCGGCTCTGGGAAATTTAAAGGGCCAGCGCACCGGTAATTGGCTAATTAGCGGGCGCTGCCTCTATATTACCTGGGCGCTTCCGCCCACTCCCCGCCAGATCTTTAGTGCCTTTGCCTATAGAGAAAGCGTTAATTGAAGTCTTGTCCTGATCTTATGTGTACCGTACCGTTTGCCTCCGTCTCCTGACCACGAACCTCTGCCGCAGCCCTGACCTTCCTGCCTGTCCTCGACCATGAACCTCTGCCGCCTGTCCTGACCTTACTGCCTGTCCCCGACCACGAGCCTGCCTTACGATTCTGCACCACGCTATACCTCGGCTGCCACCGCAAGCAAGTCGTGTTAGGGGTAGCGACCTGGTAGCCCCCCCCCCCTGACCACGAACATTTACCAGGACATGCTGTTAGATAATGTAGATAATACAAAGGGTAAATATCTCACCATACATATCACCATCATACTGCTACCAAACAAATCCCACTATACTAAGACCAACATTACCAATAACACTACTACATAGGAACCTGATTATACCGCCAGAACATGACCACAAAGTGACTGAATAATACCCCTACACTATTACTTATCAGTACAGAAAGACCAATAATACCGCAATATAGTGACCATATAGTGGTATATACTAGTGTACACAGGCTCTGCAGACTGTATATAACCACCATACAGTGACCATATAGTGGTAGACACCAGTGTACACAGGCTCTGCAGACTGTATATAACCACCATACAGTGACCATATAGTGGTAGATACCAGATATACAGGTGCTTTGCAAATAGTTTACTTACATATAGGGCCTCACAGGTGGCGTCTTGTCTGAGGAGTCGTTCACTTTCTCTTTTCTTCTCTATTCGGTCCAGACCTCCATGATGACTTCCTCCGTCCACCACTCGTCCCTGTAGAATTTACAACACAAATACCTGAGACTCCTCACTTTTTTAATAATTTTCCCAAGTGAGTGCCCCCTCCCGTCATATACAAACTCCCCATTTATAATGGCCCAAATGGTATGAATTACCCCCTAGTAATTATGGGGCTCCCCCAGTCGGTATGTAGGTACAACGGGGCCCCCGGGCGGTAGCTAGGTAGCTTAGCACCCACCGGGCAGTAGCTAGGCAGCTTGAGGAGATGTAGGCATCTTTGGGCCCCGGGGCAGTAGCTTAGGGTTCCTATGTAGATAGAATGGGGGCCCCCTGTAGCTTAGGCCACCCCTGTAGGTAGAATAGGGCCCACTGTAGATTAGTGCCCCATTGTAGGCAGAAAAGTCCCCCTCCCTGTAGATTAGGGCCCCCTTGTAGGCAGAAAAGTCCCCCTCCCTGTAGATTAGAGCCCCCTTGTAGGCAGAATAGTTCCCCCCCTGTAAATTAGAGCCCCCTTGTAGGCAGAATAGTCCCCCCCTGTAGATTAGAGCCCCCTTGTAGGCAGAATAGCCCCCCCTGTAGATTAGGGCTCCCTGTAGGCAGAATAGTCCCCCCTGTAGGCAGAATAGTTCCCCCTGTAGATTAGAGCCCCCTTGTAGGTAGAATAGTTCCCCCCCCCTGTAGATTAGAGCCCCCTTGTAGGCAGAAAAGTCCCCCCTGTAGATTAGGGCCCCCTTGTATGCAGATTAGCCCCCCCTGTAGATTAGGGCCCCCTGTAGGCAGAATAGTCCCCCCTGTAGATTAGAGACCCCCTGTAGGCATAGTTCTCCCCCCCCAAGCATTAGGGCTCCCTATAGGCATAGTTCTCCTCCCCCCCTTTAAGGCCCCCTGTAGGCATAGTTCTCCTCTCCCCCTTTAGAGCCCCCTGTAGGTATAGTCCTCCCCCCCTTTAAAGCCCCCTGTAGGTATAGTTCTCCCCCCCTTTCTTTAAAGCCCCCTGTAGGTATAGTGCTCCCCCCTTCCTTTAGAGCCCCCTGTAGGTATTCTTTCCCCCCTCTTCCTTTAGAGCCCCCTGTAGGTATTCTTTCCCCCCTCCTTTTGAGCCCCCTGTTGGTTTTCTTCTCCCCTCCCTTCCTTTAGAGCCCCCTGTAGGTATTCTCCCCCCCCTTTTCTTTAGAGCCCCCTGTAGGTATTCTTCCCCCCTTCCTTTAGAGCCCCTGTAGGTATTCTTCCCCCCCCTTCCTTTAGAGCCCCCTGTAGGTATTCTTTCCCCCTTCCTTTAGAGCCCCCTGTAGGTATTCTCCCCCCCTTCCTTTAGAGCCCCCTGTAGGTATTCTTCCCCCCTTCCTTTAGAGCCCCCTGTAGGTTTTCTTCCCCCCCTTCCTTTAGAGCCCCCTGTAGGTATTCTCCCCCCTTCCTTTAGAGCCCCCTGTAGGTATTCTTTCCCCCCCCCTTCCTTTAGAGCCCCCTTCCTTTAGAGCCCCCTGTAGGTATTCTCCCACCCCCTTCCTTTAGAGCCCCCTGTAGGTATTCTTCCCCCCCTTCCTTTAGAGCCCCCTGTAGGTATTCTCCCCCCCCCTTCCTTTAGAGCCCCCTGTAGGTATTCCCCCCCTGTAGATTAGAGACCCCCTGTAGGTATTCTTTCCCCCCTTCCTTTAGAGCCCCCAGTAGGTATTCTTTCCCTCCCCCCTTCCTTTGGAGCCCCCTGAAGGTATTCCCCCCCCCCTTCCTTTGGAGCCCCCTGTAGGTATTCTCCCCTCCCACCCCCTTCCTTTAGAGCCCCCCTGTAAGTATTCTCACCCCCTCCCCTTCCTTTAGAGCCCCCCTGTAGGTATTCTCCCCCCCTCCCCTTCCTTTAGAGCCCCCCTGTAGGTATTCTCCCCCCCCCCCCTTCCTTTAGAGCCCCCCTGTAGGTATTCTCCCCCTTCCTTTAGAGCCCCCCTGTAGGTATTCTCCCCCCCTTCCCTTCCTTTAGAGCCCCCCTTCCTTTAGAGCCCCCCTGTAGGTATTCTCCCCCCCCTTCCTTTAGAGCCCCCCTGTAGGTATTCTCCCGACCCCACCCCCTTCCTTTAGAGCCCCCCTGTAGGTATTCTCCCTCCCCCACCCCCTTCCTTTAGAGCCCCCCTGTAGGTATTCTCCCTCCCCCACCCCCTTCCTTTAGAGCCCCCCTGTTGGTATTCTCCCCCCCCACCTCCCTCCTTTAGAGCCCCCTGTAGGTATTCTCCCCCCGTTCCCTTCCTTTAGAGCCCCCCTGTAGGTATTCACCACTCCCACCCCGTAGCTCATTACTTACCTGGCCGCGCTCCCCCGGCGTCTCCGTCTCCTCCCGGCCCCAGGCCTGCTGCTTTAGCTTGGGGCTGAGGACAGGAAGTTCGGCAGGCGGCGCGATGACGTCACTTCCGCCGCGCCGCCTGCTGAGCGATGTACGGCGGGGCAGGGAGCGCACAGCTCTCCCTGCCCCGCTGTTCATCTTAATTGTATGTGCGTCGCACGGACGTGCATACAATTAAGAGAGAGCCTCTGTGAAGCAAGGGGGCAGAGCCTGCCGGCGGCGGCCCCCCCCTTGCCTCACAGACCAGCCCCGCTGCTCTGCACCCGCCGCAGTGAACTGTTATGTTCACTACCGGCGGGCCCAGAGCAGCATCACAGGAGTAGCAGAGGTGGTAGCAGCTGCCCCGGGTCACTGCTACCCCTGCTACCCCTGTAGTTACGCCCCTGCTCCCGCCGCAGAAAGTCCATCCTGCTTTGCGACGGGCTCTGGTGAAAACTGGGACCTACTTAGACTCCGCTCCCTGGCGTGGCTAACACCATCGCTTGCGGTGGTCCAGTGGATCCACTTCTACGACCGGAACCATTACAACATTTTTGTTTACAGGCTGTGTGTAATATTTCAACTCGGCCCCATTCAGTTCAATAGAGATGAGCTGCAATAACAGACACAATCTATGGTCAGGTGTGGTGCTGTTTCAAGAAGAAAGCAGCTATATTTTTCTAATACGGTCTAATAGCGTAAAACTTCTTTACCACCCCATCACTTAACAAAATATCTGCATTGACTGAGCTCTGCATGAAGAGCTGTCAAAATGACACCCTGGACCGGGTATTCAGTATTTTTCAGAGATTTTTTTTACATTTACACTAACACTAGCACTTTACTGAGTAAAACGGTGCTAATAAATCCAAAGCTAGCGATTCATCCATAAGTAAAGAATCCTACAGTCATTGACAGATTATGTCATTGCATATAGATTTGATAACCACACACATGTAGTAAACAATGGTGATTATTCATTTCTATACAAAATTTCTCATTTTTCCACTCAATTACATACCATGAAAGATGTGTTCATTTTGGAAATTCTTAGAAGAATTCTTAGAATCAATATTACATTCTGCAAGGCAGGAAGCCGTTAAACTTATTTTAGAAGTGCAAGTCAAAGAGCAATGTTTCCTCCAAGTGTCCTTGACATACCAGCTCTCAGTCTCATCGATGTCCATAAATACAAGTGAGAAGTCCTGCAGTGATAGCTGAAGGACATTGGATCTCTTCACGAGGTTTGGTCGACGGTCGAGCAGAGGTCCAAAGAGTCCAGAATGGAAATCTTTGTACTTCGAGAAGAAGAGAAGATTAGTTTAGGAAATAAAAACTTTAAGAACAAGTTCAAATATGTTCACTGATAATACATGGTAACATATACAGTATGTGAAGTCAAATTTACTAATAATAGCCTTTTGTCTTTTATCATGTCAGTTTAGCTACAAAATCCTGTGCTGATACATTTCTTTGTGTATCTTTGGAGTTGTAGCTCGATTTTTCTCATTTAGTTCTTTAAATAACTTGCAAAGACATGGAATTAAAAAAAAATAGACTTGCTACCTGCAGCCAATAGAGAAAGCACAGGAGTTTACTGAAATAGACTAGAACACATGGGGCGACATGTCCGAAAATTTTAGGCAGCTTTTAAGCGCATGTAATCAGTGTAAATTGTGCCTGAAAGCATGATCTTTTCGAAAATCTGGCGCCTGGTATACCTTGAATAATAAACGTAATGCGCCTAAAAAGATGCATTGCGCAAAGTGCATAATTACATATGTAATTATGGCACCTATCAGGGCGCATAGCGTTACGGAGGCGCATAACATATCATTACTAGTGTATGTAATGCGCCTCAATAGGCGCATTGCGTTATGGAGGGCCTACTATATTTAATTAACTTTTTGAGGCACATTAAAATGTGTCGTGCCCGGCATAAAATGCACCTAGTTTTGGTGTATGACAGTTCATTTATATCGAGACTATGGCATCAAAACTTTTTTGGCCGCAAAACACACCAAATCTATGGTGCACTCGTAGTGGGACATGTTGCCCATGGCCTTGAGTTCAATGTATAACACTTTGTAGCACGTTTTCTCTAGTAGTAGTTTCAGACAGCTAGATTGTTATGTTTAAAAACTGTGAAGATGCCAGTAAGTTGTCTAAGTCTGGACAATCATTTTAAGGAATGCTTTGTGACTTGATAGGTGGCACTGAAGAAACATTTTTCTTTCTTCTGAAGGAGAGCTCTTGTAGACATAAAATATGCAATCAGGGGTGAATTTTCATTGTAGAGAGGGTTTCAAAACTCCAGATGGATTGAAAAAAATTCCTCTGTACATAGATTTTTAATATACAGTGGGAAAAGTAAGCATTTGATACACTGGTGACTTTGCAAGTTTTATCGTAGGTACACTTCAACTGTAAGAGACAGAATCTAAACAAAAGAAAACCTAAATTGTAGACCTGGACAAGGCCGGGATGGGCTACATGACAATAGGCAAGCAGCTTGGTAAGAAGTCAACAATTGTTGATGCAATTATTAGAAAATGGAAGAAACACAAGATGACTTTCAATCTTCCTTGATCTGGGATTTCATGCAAGATTTCACCTCGTGGGGTAAGGATGATTCTGAGAGAGGCCAGGAATCAGCCCAGAATGGCAGAACCTGATCAATGACCAGAAATGAGCTGAGACCACAGTCTCAAAGACTACTGTTAGTTACACACTATGCTGTCATGGATTAAAATCTTGCATGGGATGCAAGATCCCCCTGCTCATGTCAGCACATGTCCAGGCCAGTTTGAAGTTTGCCAATGACCATCTGGATGATCCAGAGGAGGCATGGGAGAAGGTCATGTGGTCAGGTGAGACCAAAATAGAACTTTTTGGTATCAACTCCACTCACCGTGTTTAGAGGAAGAAAAGGATGAGTACAACCCCAAGAACACCATCCCAACTGTAAAGCATGAGGTTGGAAACATTATACTTTGGGGATACTCATCTGCAAAGGGGACAGGATGACTGCACTGTATTGAAGGGAAGATGGATGGGGCCATGTATTGCCAGATTTTGGCCAACAACCTCCTTCCCTCAGTAAGAGTATTGAAGATGGGTTGTAGCTGGGTCTTACAGCATGACAATGACCCAAAACACACATCCAGGGCAACTAATGAGTGGCTCCATAAGTAGCATTTCAAGCTCCTGGAGTGGCCTAGCCAGTCTTCAGATCTAAACCCAATCAAAAATCTTTGGAAGGAGCTGAAACTCAATGTAGCCCAATGACAGTCCCGAAACCTTAAAGATCTGGAAAAGATCTGTATGGAGGAGTGGGCCAAAATACCTGCTGTAGTGTTTGCAAACCTGGTCACATACTACAGGAAACGTCTGACCTCTGTAATTGCAAACAAAGGTTTCTGTACGAAATATTAAGTTCTTTTTTTCTATTGTATCAAATACTTATTTCAGGCAATAAAATGCAAATTAATTATGTAAAAATCATGCAATGTGATTTTCTGGATTTTTTTTTTTTATTGTATCTCTCACAGTTGAAGTGTACCTACAATAAAAATTACAGACCGCGCCATTCTTTCTAGGTGGGAAAACTTGCAAAATTGCCAGTGTATCAAATACTTTATTTTCCTCACTATGGACGACATGTATGAGTGGGACTGCACCTGAAGTCTGCCGTCTTTTCAGCCCGACATCTAGCGCAGCCCCATTCGCTATAGTTTAAAATTGCCCGCACTCCAATATCAGGCGCAATACAGAGCGCCTGCAGCACTTTGTAATGCACCTGATTTCAGGGGGATCGCAGGAGGCAGGGCGCACTAGAACTTTATGAAGCTACAGATTTATAGCTTTGTTAGGGCAATTCCAGGCGCATTACTGCTGGAACAGGTAAACCACTTTTAAAGTGGTTTACCTGAGCCAGAATTGACGTTTATGCGCTAGAATGCGCCTGATTTATGACCCACAGTAGAGCGGGTTCATAAATCAGGCACATTCTATACTACTGTTATGCGCATAAAAATTGGCATCTTAATGCCAAAAATCATACATGTTGACCTATATGTCTGTAGGATACCCTTATCCTCCTAGCTCTAGGAAAAATTATATCCTTGCTTAAAATATTTTATTATGTCAGGCATGTTTTAAAGCATTGCTGTGGGCTCATTTAACACCAAATATCTGTTACGGCAGGAGTAGTCGTATAAGCCATGCCAGAGAGCGGAATCTAAGTAGATCCCGGTGTTTACCAGAGCCCACCACAAGGCAGGTTGGGTTTGCTGCAGCGGAAGTCCTAAAACGTCGCTACCCCTGACATGACTTGTTTGTGGTGGCATCCGAGGTGTAGTACGGTACAGAATCATCAGACAAACTTTTAGTTGGGGAAAGGCAAGAAGGTCAGGACAGGTGGCAATGGTTCGTGGTCGAGGGACGGAGGAAAATGGTACGGTATATGGTATAGCAACGGAACAACTCAGGAATGTGTCCTGAGGGAGGTGTCCTGGATTTATAGGGTCAGCACCCGGCAATAACCAATTACCAGCGTGCTGGACCTTTAAACCACCCTATAGAGTGAGAATGCGCGCACCGGCTGGCAGAAGTGTACAGAGAAGCAGGAGCGCGGCTAGGTAAGTTGAGGGAAGGAGAGGGGACATGAGTGCCCCCCCTAGCCCAACATGTGGACTGCAGGGCAGCTCATTACAGTACCTCCCCCCCGACCTCTCCCTCTTTCTCGACCAGAGGAACTTCAGTATCAACTCATGGTCCAAGATGTTGTCCTCTGGCTCCCATGACCTTTCTTCCAGCAGGAACTACTTCCAGTTAATAAGAAGGTGTCGTCTCCCCCTGATCGTCTTCATAGCCAAGATCTCCTTCACCACAAAGGCAATGGTGGAATCAGCTTCAGGAGAAGGGGAGACAACCTTCCGAGAGAAACGGTTCAGGACTAGCGATTTCAATGACATGGAAAGAGTTCAGAACGTGCATTGTAGTCGGAAGCCAGAGCTTATAGGCCACTGGGTTGATGCACTTCAGTACCTCGAATGATCCAAGGTAGCGGGGACCCAGTTTGTAGCTAGGGATCTTGAGCCCCCCATAGATAGCCTCCTGTAGTATATGGCCCCCTTTATATAGCCTAATGTATTATATGACCCCCTTTATATAGCCTCTTGTAGTATGTGGCCCCCTTTATATAGCCTCCTATAGTAAATGGCCACCTGTAGATATAAAAAAAAGAAAAAAAAGTATTAAAAAACGTTACTTACCTTCCCACGCTCCCTGCTGGGGACTTCGCTCTGGGAGCTGGTTCCAGCGTGAGTGTTGTGATGTCATCACGCCACGTACGCGGGGACGTTACTCCCAGGATTTCCTAGGCCGGAAGCCTACGGGCTGTTGGCCTAGAAAATATAGCGGCACAGGAGGTGATGACATTGCCTCCAGCACTGCTTAAAAGACGTGATGGGTCCAGGCCTCCTGCATATCGGTGTGCCGCCCAGACTCGCCGCAGGGGTCGAGTCACTCAACTGGGCAGGGTAGGCGGCAGTTACTACCCTGCCCAATGGAAGAGACAGCCCTGCTAACACCTCTTGATGCTCCAAGATTAAAACACAAATGCTTTACCCATATCATAAGCTAATTCCTCTTGTTAAAAAAGCCAGAGTGGAAATTCTTATCAGAAATTCCCTCTCAGCATATTGATTCCATTATAGACCCTGAAGGACGATATATCATTTTAATTTGTGAACTGAACTAAAAATTTACACTATAGTCTCTCTCTATGCCCCAAATGAACACAGCCCTGACTTGCCTCAGATGATGTACCCTGAGAGCTGAGGCGCCACCTTGCACCAGCCCTGGACCCTGAACCACTGCCTAATGAAGATCGATAAAATTCTGAAACTGTCGGGCCTTCTAGATTCGACTGAGAGAAAGGTTCTGTGTCCGCATCTGTGTCCATCTCCTCCTCCGTCGCTGGTGGGATCTGCTGTTTCAGAGTGTCCAACACTTGTTCCAGAACTAAGATCACCACAATGCTTATGCTTACAAGAGCATTGTCCACACTGACCATTTTGGTGGCTTCTTCAAAACTCGCAAGGATGGTGCAGAGCTCTTTCACCTGCCTCCACTCTCAGTGGCTCAACACCCCGAGGTCCGCACCGCTGCTTGTCAGGCCATGTGTCACTTCGTACTGCGTAATGGCATTGCGCTGCTGCCACAATCGCTGGAGCATGTGGAGGGTGGAATTCCAGCGTGTTGCCACGTCAACAATGAGACGGTTGACAGGGAGGCCAACCTGACGCTGTAACGCAGCCAGCGTGGACGAAGCACGGTGCGAACGGCGGTAGTGTGAGCTCAGACCTCGAGCCTTCCTCAGCAGGCAGTCCAGACCCGGGAAGCGCTTTAGAAATTTCTGGACGACGAGGTTCATGACGTGTGCCAGGCAAGGGATGTGCTCCAGCCTACCGATCTTAAAGGTGGCCAGGAGATTTCGACAGTTATCGCACACCACCTTGCCTCGCACAAGTTTCTTGTCACCCAGCAAGCGCTTGGTCTCGTTGTGAAGATCCGTCCACAGCTCCTGACCTGTGTGTTGACGGTCTCCAAGACAGATTAATTTCAACACGACCTGGTTTCTATGGACACGTGATGCTACCAGTGGACCTGGGGGAAAAGAACCCTGCACCATCCCTGCGGTTTTGAAGAGCGTACGCCGAGCCTGAGAGCCACCGTCACCACCAGAGACATCCACCCAGCTCACCCAGTGAGCTGTCACAGAGATATAGCGGCCTTGGCCGTGCTTACTAGTCCACGTATCGGTGGTCAGATGGACTTTGCCGGACACAGATGCAGATAACGCCCTTGAAATTTTAGATGACACGTGGCTGGCCAGGGTAGGGACGGCTTTTCTGGAAAAGAAATGCCTGCTCGGCATCTGGTATTTGGGGCAGGCAAGGGCCATGACGTGGCGGAACCCATCTGTGTCCACCAGACGGAAAGGCAACATTTCCAAGGCCAAAAGCCTGGCAATGCCGACATTCAGGCTTTTGGCTTTGGGATGGTTTGGGTTAAAGTGTTTCTTCTGCTCCCAAACCTGGTAGACAGAAGGCTGGCTGCTAGACTGGCCCCTGTACGACATGCAGGTCAAACTGGTGGAAGGAGAAGGGGTAGGATGGGTCTCTGGCGGTGGTGGTGGTTCTCGGGCGATGGTGGAGGCTGAAGCGGAGGCTGATCCTTGCTCATGACGCTGAGAGACATGGGCAGCTGAGGAACGCTTGGTCTTGGAAGTGGCGGAGCAGGAGGAGGCAGAGACAGTGGTTGGAAGCCAAGGACCGGTGCGGCCTTTTTTCGGCAAGAGTTCTCTCCATTTCAACTCATGCATTCGCTGCATGTGACTAGACATGTTGGCAGTCGTTAAACACCTAAGATTCTTCCCTCTACTGATGCATTTATGGCAAAGGCGACATATGACATCGCTGGGTGAATCAGAGGCTTGATCGAAAAAGGTCAAGGCTTGAGAGGTCCTGGACCTTTTTGACGGCGATAAGCGAGGAGCGGTGTGACCGCTGATTATGGCTGGCGGAATAATCTCAGCGGACTTGTGCTACCGAACTCTCCCATTTTGAGGCGGGACCCATACTGACAAAACCCCATCATCTTCGTCCTTGTCCAGTGATGAAGCACTCGCAAACAAATTCTGCTGAAAAGACCACGTTCGAGCCGCAATGTCGTCATCATCATCATCAACGCAGGTGACTTCCTCGTCATTCTACATCCTGGAGCTGCGGGCTACAAGCAACAGGCACTACAAGGCGTTGCCGACCGCCCAGGATGTTTGCCGATTCACCGGCTTTCTTCTCCTCCTCAGAGCAGACAAAATCATCCTCTTTGTCCTCTTGACTTTTTGAAATGCCTTCTGCCCCCAAACCACATTTTTCATCAATAGGTTTCAAAAAAAGGTTATCCCATGGTGGGTCATGAGTTCATTGGGTTCCTTCGCTTATGGGGAGGATGCTGACGTGATTGATATGACATTCATGGCCGTGACTGAAGGACGAGGAGGTAAAATTTGGGGATGCGGTTGAAATTAACCCATGAAGAACAGTTTGGCGATGCTTTCGTTCTAAAATTTCACACCCGGGCCCCTCAATGACAGGCTAAAAGTCCGAAACCCGCATCCCCGGGTTTTGCGTTTTGTCGCCAGCACGGGAAGGGCCCCGTCTCTCCGTCTTACCCGCCTAAAAACCCCTCTTTCGCTTCCCACCTGCAGTTTCTCCAGTTCAAAAATAAAAATTAAAAGGGTAGGGAAGAGTTTTGAGTCTCTTATGAAAACGGCAAATCACAGCTATTCTTAGATCCCTCTAATTTCCCAAAAGCCAATTAGGATTAGAAACAGAATTGTTCTATCAATAATTTTGAAAACGGGCTGGTGGAAAAACCCTTTTAAAAAAAATCAAAAGTTTCTTCCTTAGCCCCCGAATTTTTCAATGCCCAGAAGACAGCAATTGATAGTTTTCAACAAACTACATACAAATGCACGATTACGGGAAACTGAACCATGATGAAATATAAGATTAAAAAGCTATATGGATACAAGGCGGTTTTTCCACCACTGACAACAGGGGGGTTCTATAAAATAATGTGAAAACAATTTGCTACAAGTGCAGATTTTGCGCCCAAAAAAAAGACGCATGGTGAAATAGAAAATATAGAACAGTTTAGGTTTCATAGGGGGTTTTGCCACCATGCAAAAGGGGTAATTTTCTATATAAAGATAACACAATGGAGTACAACTGCTCCTGCACCCAAAAACGCACGGGCTGCAATAAATGTTTAAATGTTATAGGTTTATTGGGATCTTTGCACCACTGACACAGGCCAATTTTCTATAAAAAAACAAGAACACCTGACTGCACAATATTCCCACCTTCCAAAACCTCTCTTCTGCCCCCACCCCTCCCCCCCCACTTGCGGCTGGACAACCCATTTTTCTTTAAAAAATTTTTGTAACTAAATAAAAAGTGAAATTTTCTAACTTTCTATATTTAAACTATACTAGGGGGGATGGTTTTGTATTAGAAAGACTACAGAGCTGTTAGAACAGCTATTGGTTAAAGCGAGAGACAATCCCGCTGTGAAGTGTCATAGAAAGAATGAGCTGAACAGGAAAAGCTTGCATAGATAAACAGGTCCGGATTTTTGCAGCCAATGAGATACAACACCGCAAAGTGGTTAGTTGTACAGCTCCTCCCCCCCCAAACCTCGGAGCGTTGGCTGGCCCCCAAAATTACAGGAAATGTAAAATGGCGGAAGTAATAGATATCTGAAAAATTTTTTCCTAAAAATCGCGGATCAAAATTTGTAACCTTAAAACCTGCCGTTTTAACTTTGGGAAAAATTTTTTTTTCCCTATGTGACACATCACGGGCGGTACCCGGGGGCGTTGCTCCCAGGATTTCCTAGGCCGAAGCCTACGGGGGGTCGGCCCAGAAAAAAGACGGCACGGAGATGATGACACGCCTCCAGCACTTTAAAAGTTTGGGGCCAGGGCCTTTAGCATACCGGGTGGCCCCCCGGGGGGCTCGCCGAGGGGGCCTCTCTCAACTAA
>JAODAL010031693.1:0-48059 GCA_025379985.1 Phyllomedusa bahiana
TGTTTGGGGTTTTAGTCTCCAGGTCAATTTGACAACTGTTTAGTATTAATTATTATGTTTATTATTGTATGTATTTGTATTTTTAATCTTTGTAATTTTTTACCCTTGTTCGTCTTAGTTTTTTTTTTCTTTACCTCTGGTCTTAGTGCTAATAATCTTAATAACTGCTTTCTTCTAAGGTGTCAGGGATTTGCGCTTCTCCATTCTTCAATGGAAGACCTAAACATAGTTTACCTAAACACGAAAAGACTTAATATTCCCATGAAAAGGTCCCATTTATTATGTTACCTCCACTGTCACGAGACCCATATTATTTGTTTCCAAAAACATTTGAAAACATTTGAAAACTGACCAAGTCCCTAGACTTAACAGAAGACATTATCAAAAGTGGTACTGTGCCAACAATCAGCTTTCTATAAGCAGAAGTGTTGCTATAGTCATCCAGAATTCTTTATCTCATCAAGTACTGATTTGTAGTATGGACACTGAAGCCCAATATCTTCTCCTGACTGTCTCCATTAATGGTCATACTTTTACAATTTTTAATACATATGCTCCTAACCAGGGTCAGGTTGATTTTTTAACTGACACAATTAACTGACACAATTGAAGTCATGATACCAAAGGAAAGTGGAGATTTTAACCTCACCCTTGATCCTACTGTAGACAACTCCACGGGTAAATCGCCATTGCAGCTTTAATTGATATGTATAACATGATAACATGTAAAACATATGTATAGTCAAAAGATCAAAATTGCACATACCTTGGTGATTTTGTCCTGATAACATGCACAGAAGTTGACACAAATGGGTTTCAATGGCTACTAAAGGTAACCTCCTCACCTGTGACCTGTTTGCTTGTAATCAGTGTGTGTGCATAAAAGCTGAGTGAGTTTTTTGGAATCCAGACAGATTCTTGAATCTTTCATCCAGCCACTGACGTTTCTGAATTGTGAGTCATGGGGAAAGCAAAAGAACTGTCAACGGATCTACGGGCAATGGTAGTTGAACTGTATAAAGGAAAAGGATACAAAAAGCTATCCAAGAAATTGATAATTTCAGTCACTAGTCAGTCAATAGTGTTCAGACTGTGATTAATACATGGAAAATCAGGGACTCTGTAAAAACCAAAACACGGTCAAAACTGTCAGGAAAATTGTTCGGGTTGCAAAGAAAAACACACAAAGAACACCAGCTGAAATACAGTACTCTCTGCAAACTAGCGGTGCGGCTGTTTCAAGATGCACAATAAGGAAGCACTTGAAGAAAAATAGACTGCATGGTCGAGTCGCCAGAAGAAAGCCATTACTGTGCAAGTGCCACAAAGTATCTAGCCTACAATATGCCAAACAGCACAGAGACAAGTCTCAAATCTTCTGAAACAAGGTAATTTGGAGTGATGAGACCAAAATCGAACTTTTTGCCCACAACCATAAATGTTACATTTGGAGAGGTGTCAACAAGGCCTATGATGAAAGGAACACCATTCCTACTGTAAAGCAAGGAGGTGGATCGCGGATGTTTTGGCGATGTGTGATCTACAATGGCACAGGAAACTTGGTCAAAGTTGAAGGAAAGATGAATACAGCACATTATAAGCAAATACTGGAGGCAAATTTGCACCCATCAGCCCGGAAGCTGCACGTGGGACGTACTTGGACATTCCAACATGACAACGATCCAAAACACAAGGCCATGTCATTGGCTACAGCAGAACAATGGGGAGGTTCTGGAGTGGCCATCAGCCTCCTGACATCAATATCATTGAGCCACTCTGGGGAGATCTCAAGAGCACAGTTCATTCAAGACAGCTCGGGAATTAACAGTAACTGGAGGCTTTTTGCCAAGAAGAATGGGCAGCTTTTAAACCCTCTGAGAAAATAAAGAGCTCATCCACAACTACCACAAAAACTTCAAGCTGTCATTGATGTTAGAGGGGGCAATACACATATTAAGAACTGGGTAAGTAAATTTTTTGATAAAGGTCTTTTGATGTTTTTGGTTGTCATTAAATTTAAAAAAAGAGAAAACACAGTTTTTTAAACAAAAAAGGGCTTAAACCCAACCACTAACCAGGGAAACAAAAGAAAAAATTCCCCCCGGGGGCATAAAAACCTTTGATCAAAATTTTTGTATATAGCCGGGGTTTGGCCCTTCCCGGTAAACGGGCACATTTCAGCGGGCACAAAGGTCCAAACGAAAAGGGAAAAATTTTTTTTTAAAAAACTGACCGCCGACAGTTTTATTTTTTAGCTGGGGTACATAAAAAAACACAAACAAAAAAAAATCCAGGCCTGTCCGCTTAACTAAACACCCATTTTTCCCCTCTCAAACATTTCCGGCCTAAATACCAGTCCCCCAAAACACAACAAATTACGTCCCAAAAGGGTACTGCCTCCCACAACTTTTGCAGATAACCTGTTCCCAGGCTGAAGAGTTTGTGTCTGCAGCTCGGGCCTTATAGGGGCAGAACACCCAAAACCTTAATCGGGCCACCCAAAGACCCGGACTGCCCAGGGGGAGTGGGGCCCACCCCGCTACCCCACCCAGCAAACCAGCCCTTCAAAATTGCTTTTTAAAACAAACCCTATGCATAAGATTTTTAAAATCTCTAAACCCCTTTCACAATCTGGTTGCCCCTTTAAACCTGGACATAAGGAATTTTTGGGAAAATTTTATACCTTCCCCTAGGACCATTTCCAGACCCCTCTGTCAAAAACCCCCCCCCCCTCGGGTTTTAAAACCCCGGGCGGGGAACACATCGACATCAGACAATGTATGCGAGATAAAGCATCTGAAATTTTTCATTGGGCCCTTTGGCCGTTTTCCCAAAAAATTTTGGGTTTTCCCCTGTAAGGCCAAGAACCATTTTGACCCCCCTTTATTCTTTTTCCTTTTTTTTCACCCCATCCATTTTTTTGGGGGGACCCCTGATCCAAAACCCAACTAAAAAGGGCCCCCGGCCCAAAGCGGGGAATGGGGAAAGTGCTTCTGGGGGCCCTTTTTAAAATTTGAAAAGCCCCCTTTTTTTCCCCCACTATTGCATATTTTTTTTCCCAGGGACATTCAGTTTTCTACTCAAATAGACACCGGGGGTTCCCCTCACCTTTCCGAATCTGGGAACCAATAAAAGCCCCCGGGTCCCAAAACCGACGCATCGGTCTAAAAGGATAAACCCTTTTTTAAAAATGGGGGGTTTATCACCCCGGCTGACACACAATAGGTCCCTGGGGGTCTAAATGTTTTTTGGGGCCTGGGGGGGTCCATTTAACCATAAAAACCCCCTTTTCCCTTTTGTTGGTCAGTCAAGGGGGCCCCAGCCCCAGGGGGGCCCAAAATTGGGTATAAACCTTCTATAGTACCTGAAATCCCTAAAAAGGAAACGCACTTGCTTTTTTGTTCACAGGCCAAAGGCCATCCTGTAGGGCTTAAATTTTTGTTTTTTTTGGGGGTATTACCAACCCCCCGGCCTATTTTTGTACCCCGGGAAATTTGGGCCCTCCTCTAGCCCAAATGGCACCCCTTTTTTTGGGGAAAGGGCCCTTTTTAAGCCCGCCCCACATGGGAAAATTTAAATAACCCCTCCCAAAAGGGGGGCACCCAATACTGACTTTTGGGGCTCAGAACCCATCCATAACCCTCTGGAAATTGGCCGGGCCCCGTGAAACTCAAACGGAAATTTCCCACAAAAGGGTTTAAAAGCCCCAGGAGTGGCAAAGGCAGTTTGTTCTTTTCCCTAAACGGCCCATGGGTTTTCCCAAATTCCCTTTTTGGGGTTGGGTCAAATTGATAGGGTACCGGTGCATTCCCCGGGGGTCTGTCAACAATGAAACCCCACCCATGGCACGGGTAAGCTTTCAAATTTTTAGTTTGGAAAATTTGGGCTTCCCGGAAGCCCGTTTTAAAAAACCTCCAGCCCGCCTTTTGGGGGGGGGGGGGGGGTTGGGGGGGGGGGAAGAGAACTTTTTGGGGCAAGCCCACAAGGCTAGGGACTCCTAAATTTACCCCCAAATTCCAACATTTTGCTAAATTTTTTTTCCGAAAATAACCCCCCCCCCTGGCCTGGGGTTTTTCGGTGGGGGGCCCCCAGCTTAACCCTTTCCCCGGGTTGGGTAAGGGAATGTCGTTTTTAATAAAGGGCCCGTACGCCCGGGGTTTCCGAAAAAAAATCCCTTTTTTTTTTTTTTTAAAAAAGGGAAATTGCTCTTTAACTTGGGCCTTTTTTTGCATTTTTGGAAAGGGAGTCAGCTACCTTACCTCGGGCAAAAAGGGGTTTCCTCCGACCCGGTTGTTTCCGGGTTTATGAGGGACCTCAGAAATTGACAGTCAAACTTTCCACGGCTTGAAAAATTAAACAGGGTTTACACTTGCTCGGGTTTCCCTCCTACCTGGCTGACGGATCGGATTTTTTTTATTGTCCCCTCATTTATTTTTTATTACCTCAAAGGGCGCTTGCCATTTGGCCTGGGAAAACTTGCCTTGCCCTTGGGGTTTTAACCGGGGCCCCCGCCCCTCCGGGTGAAAAAGTACGAAACCTTTGGCACTACATTTATAAACCCTCGTTGTGCCTCCTTGCTTGAGCTATATGCTCCTTACAATGGGCTTTAAACGGCTGCGACTCTATCTTGCATTTGTCCCATGTGTTAAATTTACACTCCTAAGGGAGCCCACTTCTTCCTCCCGGCTTCTTTTTGCTAGTCAAAGGGGGGCCCCCCTAGGGTGACGACCTTTACAGTAACTAAAATTTGGGAATACCCCTGTAGAAGTTTGGGGGGACCTCACGGAGACAAACATAGATATAGAGCGGGAAAGGGTCCCAGTTTTTCCCCTTTGCCCACCACTTTCTTAAAGCATGGGCTTGGGGGGTTTTATTAATTCTCTCTCCCAATCCATGGGCCCTTTTGGATGGAAAACCGAGGTCCTTTTTTTTAATTTGGAAACATTTTAAAACGCTCCATCATGACTGGGGCCAAAAAAAGGTGTACCCTGTTTCGTAAGTATTTTCCTTGGGAAACCCCCAACACGGCTAAACACCTGCCCTAGCCCTTAGCAATACCCCCTTGGATGATGTGTTTAAAATTCACAGTGAAAAAAAATTTTGTAAAATTTGTGGAAATGTGTATCATCCCCCCTATGTGAAAAAAAACCAAGGAATTTGTGTGTAAAGGTCAAAAGGACAAATTTTCAGGTCTAAAAATTTCCCTTCAATTGTTACTCTAATGGGGTGTCTATCTCTGCCCCCTGTCAATGTAAAAAACATATGGAAAAACAAAAAGATACATCAAAACGGGTAGGGGGAACATTGGGGGGAAAGTGAGACATCGCAAGACACCCCATTGGCCCAAAAAAATGGTGGGATACCACAAGGGTGATTATATTTTCCTTTCTTTTTTTTTGTATTGAAAAAAACCAACTCCTCTAAAAAGGGACATAGATAAAATCCCCTCTGTAGGAAAACGAATGGCGTTTTGGCCCCAAAACATGCAACCGAGGGCCTGAATGATTCCCTTGTTTTTTTGGCTGCTTCTTGTAACATTATTCCTTATTTTATATATCCAAATGATTTTCCCACTACAGTATATTTTTTATGTACTGGGTAAGCCTTAATTTTAATGTTTATGAAAAAGGGTGTTTTAACTGTATTTTCTATACTATATAATATCCAAAGGTATAAAAGGTTTTCCCTTTTTTGATCGGGCCCTGTTGGCTTATAGGGACAGGGTTTCCCCCCAACACATCTATTTTTTGAACTTTTATTATCTGATTAAAGATCCCAGGTGGCGATGCTTTTTTCTTCCCTCTCTACCCATTACACCCTATTTTAAAAATTGGGTTATTTTGAAACAGCAAAGTATGGGAAATATGTTTTGCTGTTTTTATGTTTGTATTGACGCCCGGGTTTCACCGTCGATAGCGTTTTTGGGGTCGGAAATGGGCGCCCCATTTACAACCGTCGCACCTTGCAGCGATGTTATTTGGTGTTAGGGGGCCCGGGAGACGCCCCACTTACCCACCAAAAGGGGGCACCTCCTTTTCCCCGTGAACTAAACTGGAATGAGAGATCTCTACTCTCTCTGCGGGCCTGAATTGATCTCCGTGGGGGGGGGGGGGGGGGGAAAAGGAAAAGGGGGTGTTTTGGTTTGTGAAAATCACTTCCGGGGGTGTCCACTTTAAAAACTCCATTTGGGGGGCATGGATTTCATGGCATATCGTCCACACTGACATCAACACATCATCAATCTGTACTTATTGGATTATCTTACGGCATTACCAAAAATTAAGGATTCCTTGCTAAGAAAACTTTACTATTAGTCTATTATGCTGGATTTTAGTCTTGTTGGCTAAATGTTCTTGTTACCCCCCCCGGGCAACCCTAAGAATTTTTGGGGGAAACGCGGGCGGGTCTTTTAACCCCAAACACACGGGTTTTTTGAATTAATGATACAACGAAACTTTTTTTTTGTTTTTTTTTTTGTGGGCCTTTAAAAATCTTTCAGGTTTTCTGAAACAATGATGAGAAATCAAAAATCCCAAAAATTTTTTTTTTGTTTTTTTACATGTGAATAAAAAAAAATGATTTTAGTGGATAGAAATTTTTTTCTCCTGATGTCTATAGGGACATATGGGAGTCCTGCTGGTATCCTTTTAGGAAAATTTTTAAAGGGGCTGACCTAGGGGGCCTCCAATTTGGTAGGGGCCCCTCCTGTTGGGGCACTACTCTGCCGAGGGGGGGGAATTTTAAACCCCTTTGGGGCCAAACCCCTTTTTGGGGTAATTTTAAAATTTTGAGGAACCAACATTTCTTCCCCCTCAAAGGGGAACAAATTTTTTGGGGGGGGTTTGTTGCTGTGGGGCCCCATTTTGGGGGGGCATTCTTTTTTAAAGGGAAAATTTAAAAAAAGTTATTTTTTAAATTTTGGGTTTTTTTTCTTTACTGTGAATTTTTGCACAAATATAACCCAAAAAGGGCCCAAATTTTTAAATTTTTGTCGTAGTTTTTTTTTTTTTGGGTGAAGTGTTCCAAGGGGATAGCTTTCGGATACCCCTTTTTTATAGTCCATGATGACAAGAATATGCTGGGGGCCTCTGCAAATTTTTACAATTGGAACCCCCCAAATCCATTGCTAAAACATTTTTAAAAAGGGACCTCAATTATTGGGGGGGGACCCAAGGGCTAAGATAGGTGGGGCTAGGGGCCACCGCGGGACTCCGAGCAGGGGTTTCCAAAAAAACCCTCACACTCTATGAACGCCCGGCCAAAAGAACCATTGAAGGATTCTTTCAGTAGTTTTTTCAACTTTAAATGCCCTCCCATGAGGTGACCATGGGCCAGCTCTAGGACAGTCCTTCTATAAATCTTAGGGACGACCAGTTGCTCCACCAGCTCTTCTCCCCTTCTAACCACTTGGTACAACAAGTCCCGCCTAACAACCATGTATGGAAAGGAAAGTCTGGTGTCAGGCTCTTCCGGGTTATCATCAACCATTTTCACATTTTCCCGGGCTCTGGTAAGGGTGGGATCTTTTACCTGTTCCGCCCCAAACTGGTACCTTCGCACCTCAAGGTCACTAGGGAGCTCTGGACTGCTATAACCCTCTGAGGATACTCCCTCAGGGGGTTCAACTTCTTCTCCTTCCCCAGCTATGACAAAATAGGGGAAAGTTTCCTCCTCAACTAGGGCTTCACTCTCAGGCAATGTATTCGAGACTCTATGTCCCCACAGTTCCCAGAAATGTGGAAAATCCTGCCCCATGATGGCATCATGCATTAAGAAGGGCACCACCGAAACCATAAATGTACGGCACCAAACGGTGTACGGATATCAACTATAGCCGTGATGTAATGGCGAGTGTCCCCATGTATGCAGGTTACTCCTATAGTTTTTTTTAGATGGGTTTCTACCTGAGTCTAACAACGCCTTCACCTCGTGACCTCCTACAGTAATAGAACACAAGGGTGTCTCACCCTCAGCATTTGGAAATGCTACACATGCACGCTTAGCATAAAGTGATAAACGGCGATTTATATCGGAGGCATCACATTGCATAGGTTCATCATATAGTGGGCAATTGGCAACAATATGACCTGGCATTTGACACCGGAAACATTTTATTATGTCCTTATTGAGTCTCTTATGGAGCCCTGACTTCCCTGGCACGGCTTGCCGGCTTCTAGAGTCTGGGCCGTCAGTCTCTCCACGGGTACGCACAAACTTATGCGATCTGCCAGCCCCCTCTTCCCTTAGAACAGTCTTACCAGGTAGTCCTGGAGATCTCCGCTGTGGGGCTAGGGGGCGCTGCGGCAGACTCATCAGCTCCTCCGCGGCGGTGTACCTCTCCACCATCTCCACCATCTGGTCAGCATCTTTGGGGTCTCCATGGCTCACCCATTTGCGCAAGGTGGCTGGGAGGGATCTCAGGTACTGGTCCATCACCACCCGTTCCACCATCTGGGGGCCTGTCAGGATCTCCGGCTGCAACCACTTCTTGGTCAGGTGTACAAGGTCATGCATCTGAGAGCGGGGAGGTTTGTCCATGCTGTAGACCCAGTTGTGCACCCGCTGGGCGCGAACAGAAACCGTGACTCCAAGTCGTGTTAGGATTTCTTTCTTTAGTATGTCATAGTTCATAGCATCCTGCGTTTCCAGGTCATAATAGGCCTTTTGGGGTTCTCCTGAAAGGAAGGGTGCCAAAAGTCCTGCCCACTGTACCTTTGGCCAACACTTTTGTTCGGCAGTTCTCTCAAAGGTGGTCAGGTAGGCTTCCACGTCATCAACCGCTGTCATCTTTTGTAGGAAATGACTGGCTCTTATGGAGGCTTGAGTAGCGTCTGCACCACCGGGGGCCCGTTCTGCGACACTGGCGAGTTGCTGCACAATCACTTTCAGGGTTTCCCGGTCTTTTCGCTGCTCCTCCTGTGTAGCCTCGAGTTGCGCTGCCAGCCTGCGGCTTGTTTCCTCCAGCGCTCTTGGCTGCACTCGGGTAGCATCCTGCTGCACATGGGTAGTCTCCTGTTGATATGCCGCAGCTTTTAATATCTCCTTTATCACATCCTCCATTTTCAGGATGCAAAAAAAAAAAAAAAGAGGACTCCGGCCCATTAAATTTCCAGTTTTGCTTTTCTGTGCAAAAATAAATGCCCGCATCCTCAACCACTTGTAAGGGATTAGGTAGCGGGTTGGTCGTCTCCTGGGTAGACGGGCACAGCTCGGCGGGCACAGAAGTCCAAACGACAAGGAAAGTTTGTTTAAAACTGACCGCAGACAGTTTTATTGTTTAACATGTGGTACATAAAAAAACACAAACAAAATAAATCCTATGCCTGTCCGGCTCTAACTAAACATCAGGTATTCCTCTGTAACACAATGCCGGCCTAATACCAGTCACCAAACACAACAGTATTACTGTACCACAAGTACGTGCTCCCACAGACTCTTGGCAGATAACCTGTTCCCAGGCTGAGAGAGTGTGTGTCTGCAGCTCTGGCCTTATATGAGGCAGACACACCTAAACTTAATCAGGCAGCCCAAGACCCGGCCTGTCCAGGTGGAGTGGGGCCCACCCTCGCTATCCCCACTCCAGCAAACCAGCCCTTGCAAAATGGGTTTTACTAAACCCTATACATAGAGATCTTTTAGATCTCTGACACTTCACTATCTGGTTGCTCTTTACCTGGACATAAGGAATCTTGGGCATATATACCTTCCCTCTAGGACCAGTCCAGACACTCTGTATGTATATATATATATATATATATATATATATATATATATATATATATATATATATATATATATGCCTGCTGAGTCACATGTCATGCAGTTCAAACAAATCAAACATGCCCCGTTCTGAAGACACTGAAAGCTAAAGAGAGGACAAATTAGGCATGAAATGTCTTTGTGGTAAAACCTCTCTAAGATTAGTTAACAATAAATCAGATATTGGAGAAAGTTACATGAAAATTGGTTTATACATCTGAATGAAGTGGTTTCTGTTACATTTGCATTCAGATAAGTGGGAGAATCCCAAATATTTCTGTAAGAAATCTGTGGACTGTCATCAAATACCCATATCCACTACACATATATAAATTATTTTCCTCTGCAGTTTCATACAGAGAAATGGGCTAAAATTCATGTAGCTGTCATTGCTGTACAAGAGGGTCATATTAGATACTGAAAGCAAAGGTTCTCATTCTCATACTTGTGAAACTCACAGATATGCAATATTGGAACATTTTCCTTGATAAATAAATGACCAAGTCTAATATGTGGGGATCAGCTCAACAGTAGTATAACAAAACACCAAGTCCTTGGCTTACGCTCAAAGTATTGGCTTTTATTCAGCTGCCAAAATAAACAAAACATGTGGCTTAATTTCAGCCCAGAAATAAAGGAGTCACACAGTCTGTATTTGGAGAACCTCCCAGTCTCTTACCCAGCACAACTCTCTGGGTTCTTTCCCCAGGTTATCTGCAGCAGCAAGTATATCCACCTCAACACAGCCAGACAGACTTCTGACTGGGAACCACCATCCAGAACTCCTAAGCCTTCTGACTTAAATAGGACAGGCAAGACCTGGTCTGGATACATAGGAGCAGTCATCCCACCCAGCTTTAGACTGCTCCAGTAAAGAACTGTACCTAATCGACCGATTGCCAGCAGTAATGCTACCTATAGAATGTGTCAGTAATCTACTATTACTGACCAAACATTACAGGCTTTATTCACTGAGGTTAGACCCCTTCGGTGACAAATTTTGGCCATCCACAATAGCACCTTATGACTTTACACAAATAGTTGTGACTCATTTCTTTGATTTTGTCTTTTTATCTACTTCTAGGACTTGTAAAAATCTTGTGTGAAAATATGATGTTTTTTAAGGCAATTTATTCAGAAGTATGGAAAATTCTAAAGGTTTCACAAACTATTAAGAACCACTGTGGCTAATAGAGGAGGGTCCTGGATAGGTTTCATAGATCCTTGATAACCCTTTAAACAACAACACAAAATGGATTGGTGGATTAAAGATACAGATACAAAAGGATTACTAAGTTATTTTAAGACAAACGACTAGTAAAATGTTTAATGTTACCAGTAACGGTCAGTTAGATGAAAACCAAAGTTGAGGTACTATGTATAGGCATAGACTGTGCACTAGTCAGATACTGTCTCAGTGACTGGAATTATTAATGCTATGATAGCACACTTGAGCACTTCTGTAAGGCTGAAAAAGATAAAAATAATTTCTCATGTATTTAACATTAGTATTATTATTATTTAGATATACATAAGAATTTTTATTTATAAAAACTTCCCTGTGGGGCAGCTATTTTGGAGTCATACATCTCCTTCCTGTATTATGTGGTTGCTTTATAACTTCCCTGTGGGGCAGCTATATTGCAGTTAAACACTTCCTTACTGTATAGTGTATGTACCTTATGACTTCTCTGTGGGGTGGTTACATTGGAATGATACACTTCCTTCCTGTATTGAATATGTGCCTTATCTTTCCTGTTGGGCGGAAAATTTGGAATTATACACTTCCTTCCTGTATTGTGTATGTGCTTTATGCTAGTTGTAATGAATGAAAGTTAATGGACATTAATGTCAAAATATTGTTGCAATCTCTGGAAAGTGATGCAGTATAGCTCCTTCCTTCGAAGACATGAAAGAGGCAGGGGAGATGCATACAGTGGCTTATCCGTGTGCAAAATCTACTATCCTGCCTTATCCTGGTCTCCAGGAGTATGGATGTAGTGCAGTTCAGCATGACCGTGATATAATAGCTTTTGTGTTATCTGCCCTTATCTGTAAACAAAGAACATGGAAAAGCATTGAAAGAGATGTGATAACCTTCTGTGCCGTGATAACATGGTGCGTTATCTGCCATGTTTAGTTTTGCTACATCTGTACATTACAGCTGTCATTAAATTCTCATCCTCCACTGACCCTGTCCCAGGCTGCAGTGCAAAGAAATTGAGCTCCAGAACATATCAGCTTATCGTGACTGCTCTAGTTGCCAGGCTGGATCTGGAAATACTTTGAAGGTTTTTTTTACCATGCAGTTTTAGTCACAGGCATTTTTTCTTTAACCCTGCCATGTTAAGCTGTGGGTGGTTCTATAGCAGTGGTTAGCATATTTATCTTCTTTGTAACTAGCAGAGACATTTCAAAGAAGGAAGTGTAGGAGATTTCGGTAAACAAAATCTATAAGTGCTCTGAGTAGTGAAAATAATTGATTTTCTGTACACAACAGAAATCATGAATCTTCTCCTAGAGTGAAATCCATCCATAGTGACATCATTTCCTGCTCTCTGTCTAATCAGGAAGCAAAATATGGATATAACCAGAGAAACCTGTGTGCACTCAGAGCATATAAAATCTCTTATCTCCTGGCTAAATCAAAATACTAAAAAAAGTCTTCAGTTACCTGTCTCTACATGTTGAAAGCTAATTGTTGCACTGAGAAAACCCCTTTAGGTTTTTTTTTTTATTTATAAATTGTCACATAAAAAAAAAAAAAAACAAACACATTATTAAAATGATATGTTATTTACTGATGATACATTCATTCTAATAAAACAAAACAATCCCCCAAGGAACACCTTTCTTAGAACAATTATTGTGAACCGCATGGAACAACTACAGCAGGAGAGTTGCACTTTCGGTTGATACTATCCGCCTGCTCATATACCAAAAAAATGTGAATATTCTGGGACACCTGAAACTAATTATTGCAGTTTCCGTGCCAGAAACATTTCTGTAACAGTGTGGCCATGTTTAATGAGCAGAAGTGTGCAGGGTATTATGAACCCACAAAACAAATTAATGTGTTTCACATGAATGGGTGAGTGAATGCACATCACAGCTTAGGAGGGAAAAAAAAGACCTAAATAGCATTACTGAATGTTAATTTTATTAAGAAACTGGTCACCATTGCTAATGATACTGTTAAAAATGGTAATCACTTCTTTTTTTCAAAATAATTTCATTAACTTAAGTTCTACAAAAGATTTATTTTTAGAGATTTAAGTTATAGAAATGTAAAGTAATTATGATTTATTAAAAATAATGGGATTGCAAGCTGCAAATTTTGATTAATATTTACTAAGTAGGTTATTGAAATTGAATGTGTTAGACCAACAGTCTCTAAGCAAACTGCTGCAAAACTACAACTTCCAGCCTGTTATATAAGGCCCTGGTGCATAAAAGAGCCTGAAGGCCCTTTTGCCATTAGGACACAAAAAAATTTATTAATGGAAAAAGGGTTTGCTAACAGTTTTTTTTTTGATATTGCATTGAAGCCAGAAGCTAAGTTAGTTTCCCCCCTTAAGTGTTGCAGAAAAATATACACTTATCCTCTAGAACAATAAAACCACCTGCTCAATATTGTAATATAGGGGCGCCATCAGGGCAATTGTTACGGGTTGGTGGATTTGCTGGACCACCGCAAGCGATGATAGAACCACGCCAGGAGCGGAGTCTAAGACCCCCCGGTATTCCCCACGCGGCCTGGGTACCAAGGTTGCTACCGACGGGACTTGCTGCGATGGGCGGGGGGGAAAATTCGTGGTCAAATCGAATCCAAGCGTAGTCGGGAACAGACGGAGGCAAGAGGGGCGGCAGAGGTTCGGGGTCGAACAGGCAGTGGTCGGACAGGGGGGCAAACAGGCAACGTCAGGAAACGTACGGAACGGACGGGTAACGGGTAATCAAAGGGAACTCCAACTCCTAAAGACTCAAAAACGCACCCCCCCCTCTGGAAGAGTGCGGAAAGGGTTTTGTAACTTATATGGGGCCAGGGGGCCGGAAATTTGACAAATTACCGCGGCGGGCCCTTTAAACCCGACCAGTGGTCGCACGTGCGCCCTAAGAAACGGGTGCGCGCGCGGTGGCGGGGAGGGAAGCAGGAAGCCAGGGCGTGGATTTAAGTGCCAGGCCCCGGGACCCGACAGCAAGGGGTGGTTTTGGGGGGCGGGGGCACCCGTGCCAGACCCTAGCGGGGGGGGGGCGGCCGCGGGGGGCCACGCACCTGCGCCACCCCCCTGCGAAACCCCCCCCCCTTTTGGTTTTCCCCCTTGAGAGGAGGTCAGATGACAGGTGGCCTGGGTTCCCCGAACCTCCTCAGGCCCGACCCTTCCATAAAACGAAAGAACTGCTTCCCCCCTCTGTTTTCTCGCCAACCCCCTTGACCTAAAAGATGTTTCGCTTTGGGCCCCAAGGGAGGGAAGATGAACAGATCCACGGGGAAGCGGTTCAGCACCCAGGCTTGGGGAGGAAACTTTGGAAGGCGTTCGGGATACGCAGAGTAGGGGGCAAGCGGTTGTCGGAGACCGGTTTCATTTGGAATACAACAAAAAAGGGGCCCAAAATAAGGGCTAACTTTTAATGGGACCTTGAAACGATATATTTTGGCAATAACCAAACCTATCACCGTTTTAAATATGGGCGGAGGTTTACGGGGCCTGTCACCCCCGGGCCTGGTGCGAGCGGGGGCCCGTAAAGGGCCTGTGTGTGACTTGCCAGAGGCCTTGATGTCCGCACTTGGGCATCCCCGGCAGGAAAATGCACGAGGTTGCCAGAGGGAGGGCAGGCGTGGGGGTAGCCCCAAAAACTAAAAAAAAAGGGGGGCTCCAGAGACTCCGGTCTAGGGAATTTAAAAAGAATTCCGCCCCGGGGAGGAGGTCAGACCAATTATCCTGAGGGGGTAGAAATTTTAGGTGGTACTAAAACTTGGTTAAACCTCTCCACCTGTCCGTTAGTTTGAGGGTGGTATGCAGACGAGAAGTCTAGTTGAACCTGCAACTGACCACATAGAGCCTGCCAGAATCTCATGTATATATAAACCTCTATGGTATTAAGACTAGAGGCAAGTCTCCACAAACACCCAAGAAGTACACCTTATAGACTGTATCATTGTGGAAGGGCACAGATAAAAGTAAAATATAACTTTTATTTAGACTATGTTAAAAAATAAACCTTATAACTTATATCACACAGCGCTACATATAATAATGAACCATGAAGAACACTTATACAAGGATGCAGGATATTTAGGTAACAGGAATATGAAATATCTAGAAGAGAGCGCTATCCCTATGCACCCTCGCTTTGACTCAGTATGACGCTTCCTGTTTACCTGAACTGGCGCGGATTGGCAGTTTGGATACACGTGAGGACGCGCTTTCCATTTAAATAGGAGTGGGCTCACTATCACATTACACAGCACACCAGAGCTGTGTCTGGATATTAGGAGCCAGAGCTGTGTCTGGATATTAGAAAGCTGGATGACATACAAATTTCTCCCGAGAGCTGGCTGGCTAGCATAGATGTGGAGGCGCTATATACTAGCATTCCGCACACTCTAGGTATACAAGCTGTGAAACATTTTCTCTGTGCCCGAGGAACACAATTCGAGCGGCACAGCGAATTTGTCGTGAGATTGCTCGAATTTGTGTTGACAAGAAATTATTTTCTATTTAACGGAAGGTTCCTCCACCAGCTCAGGGGGACTGCAATGGGCAGTCCCTGCGCTCCATCTTACGCAAATCTGTACCTCGGCTGGTGGGAGAGCCTTCTAGTTTTCGGTGAGACTATGTCGGAGTGGACAGCCATATAGGGTGTGGCTCGCTATATAGACGATGTTTTCATCATTTGGAACGGTCCCAAGATACTTTTCAATTCATTTATGGAAAGGTTGAATCAAAATGAGTTGGGACTCAAATTTACATCGGACATACAGCCTGATTGTCTTACCTTTGCTGGACGTTAAAATCATGAAAAAAGGGAATGGTTCCATCTCAACCACTCTGTATCGTAAACCCACATCTTCTAACTCTTTGCTCCATTGGCGAAGTAGCCACCCTGTTCCTCTAAAAAGAGGAATTCCCCGAGGTCAATTCCTGCGGCTACGTCGCAACTGCTCAAACACCACAGATTTCAAGATACAAGCTTGTGATCTGAAAAAACGGTTTAGGGAGAAACATTACCCTGAAGATGTCATTCTTAAGGGATACTATCATGCACTCAATACGGCAAGATCTAGTCTACTCACCGCAAAAAAACAGGAACCCAATCTAAAACAACAATTTGGCATGCATCAAAGGTACTTTTGATGCAGCATCCAGGGAGGTTAGATAAATCTTTAAGAGACACTGGAAACATCCTAACCTTAGATCTGATATCAAAGAAAAAGTTGGGACATATCCATTGGTTACATTCAGGAAGGGACGTAGTCTGCAGGATTCCTTGGTCCAGAGCCATTATACACCTCCCCGTAAAAATACCTGGTTGGATAGGCAACCCCTAGGGTGCTTCAAATGTGGTGGTTGTGTGGCCTGTAATTTTGTAGAAACAGGAAAAACTTTTATCAATCAACACTCTGGACAGACATTCGAGATCCGACACTTTATCAATTGTAAAGCCACGGGTATTTATCTATCGGGCTAAATGCCAGTGTGGCAAAGATTTACGTGGGAAAAAACCATTCGAGAATTTCGTCCCCGCATTGGCGAAAAAACCTAGGTGAATAGGGACCCCAAAAGGGATACTCCTATCTCTAGACACATTTGGTCTGAACATAACGGTGCATACCAACACCTGAGATTTATGGGGATAGATATGGTCAAATCTGGTCCCCGGAAAGGGAATTGAGACAAAACCCTATTGTGCAAAGAAAGCTTTTGGATTTACACTCTAAAGACGTTGCAACCGACTGGCCTTAACGAGCAACTTAATTTCCAATGTTTCCTATGATGCCTATTTCCAAACTTTATTAAGTATACTTTCTTTGCGGAGCATATTTTCTTTGTTGAGCATATACTTTTGCTTGACTCAATATATTTCCGCTATTTATTTCATTTTGACCATTTAAATACTACCTGTCTTTTGACCACGGACCTTTGGTTTCGGCTAAGCATATGTAAATTAGTATTGACTTAGTACCTCGCTGCGCATGGCCGAAAAAATTCTATGGCCGGCGAGGCTTTGTTTACCCCTGTGGGTGTATTATCTTCCCTTAAAATAAAACTCTCTGCTCACTCCGGAACATCACTTCGGTTTTGGCAGCCAAGTAACATATAGCGGAAGCAACGCTATTCATGCCTCCTTTTGGTTTCCCAATTGCGGTCATTTCCGCTTAGCGCGCAGGAGCGTCTAGCGTTGCCGGGGCGACATGCGTGCCTGGCATCGCTTTGACTCAGTATGCCGCTTCCTGTTTACCTGAACTGGCGCGGATTGGCAGTTCAGATACACGTGAGGACACGCTCTCCATTTAAATAGGAGCGGGCCCCTTTATCACATTAAAACAGACACCGAGCTGTGTCTGGATATTAGGAGCCATACGCTCCTTTTGCTTTTTAAATCCAATACCGTAACTTGTGTAGGTAAGAGCACAATACTATTTTTCTTTGTTTGTACAATGCACACTATTTGTGTTTTTTTGAGCACCGATATAATTTACTTTACTTTATTTTATGTCTTTAGCCTACTAATCACTGTCCCCTGAGGAGGTCCGAGTAGGTGCCGAAACATGTTGGGACTCTATTAAAGTAAGGCTTATCTTTTCTCTTACCCAATGCCACAATAACTATCTTGAGGGCAATTTAGGGTAAGTTATACTAGGGGCAGATTCCAGTCGGGGCCATCCTTATCGGGACGTGTAATATCCCCGTATTAGGTTAGGTCATTTACAGGATTTTTTTGAGGGTGTATAGGGATAGCGCTCTCTCCTCGATATTTCATATTCCTGTTACCTAAATATCCTGCCTCCTTGTATAAGTGTTCTTTATGGTTCATTATTATATGTAGCGCTGTGTGACATAAGTTATAAGGTTTATTTTTTTAACTTAGTCTAAATAAAAGTTATATTTTACTTTTATCTGTGTCCTTCCACAATGATACAGTCTATAAGGTGTACTTCTTGGGCGTCTGTGGAGACTTGCCTCTAGTCTTAATACCATAGAGGTCTATATATACATAAGTTCATCTTTGTTTGGCATGGCTGGATTCTTAAAGACAGGTTTGGATATCAATCAATGGTCAAACGAAGCTAAGGACATCTTTTCTGATAAAGAGTTCACACAGAAAAAGTATACACCTTCCTTTAACATAGCCTTTAAGGAACTACAAAAAACTTACCGTGAACAAATCTCTACATGGTGGGAAGTGGAAAGCTTACAAAATTATATAAAAAATCAGATTGTACCCAGAGGACTTCGCATTTCCCTTACTCCAGGGGTTAAAATTAGGAGCCCAGGGTTCACCACAAAATGGGAACAAAAAGCTACTAATGCCTCATTAGAATTCATGCAACTACTTCTTGAAGAGGAACAACTTAACTTAGATACATTAAACCAGAGAGTGAAAGAACAATTGGAGATAGTTAGGGGGTTTGAACAACACCCCGACTATACCACAAAAGAACAACAGTTACATAACTCCCTAGAAAGATTTCAATATCACATTAAAGATAGAAAACACAAACAATTTATCAGAGATCTTTCAGATTTCAGGGACAATAAGGCATATTTGCATGTGGACAGTAGGGATAATAGCGACCAAAAAGTGACTATCTCATCTACGGACACGGAAGCTTCAGACTCTGAACGAGACGTACATAATAGACAAAGTCGGAGTCAACAACGTACCCGTGGCCATAGAGGAGGAAGGGGGCGAGGCCAACGCCAAAGAGGTTCATTACGACCTTTTTTAGTGGGGAATTATCCCTACGAATTGAGGGATCGGACACCGAGAGGCCGTTACCCCCCTTAAAAACTAATTTAAATTCAAATCTGATTATCAACTTATCATCTCACCCTCTAACAGAAGCTGAGATGAATGTCCTCAAATTGGGATTATCATTTGTTCCCACCACCAAATTTAATTTATTTAGATGGATTAAAGATATTAATCTGTTTGGTCGAAAATTGAGATGGCATAAATATCATTGCCTAAAAAACAGGAAGGAATGTATGGAAATGGGCATCAGTGAAGATCTATTGGAGGGTGTGAAACTATTATATGACATCTCTGAGGACACAGTAAACACAGGCCAGGGACCCTTCACTGAATTAAAACCCAAAAATACGAAAATGCCACCTCAAGGGGAAATGTCATGTGTAGATATTTTTGTCTCCCAGGTCACTTTAGACCTCGAGAGACTTGACAAGAAATTTCCCGTTAATTGCACTCGAGATGAGCGAGAAGCAATACGGAGATTGGAACAGGACCATAATTTAGTTGTGAAATCCTCCGACAAGGGTGGCAACATTGTTCTGTTGGACCATCCTAAATATCTAGAGATGTGTAACAAATTACTGGACGATAAATCCTGCTATCGCATCCTATCAAGCGATCCGACGGACGTCTTTAAAGTAGAATTGCTGAATATTTTGACCGAAGCAAAATCTAATAAACTCATTTCAGTTAATGAATTTGAGTTTCTATTCCCTAAATTTCCAAGAGTAGCCACTTTTTACAGCCTACCTAAAATACATAAGGGGACCACTCCCTTAAGGGGTCGACCCATTGTATCGGGTATAGGTTCCCTCAATCTCGATCGAATTCTGGCCCCATTTGTAGAATCCTTGTCCTCGTTCACTAGGGACACGACGGACTTACTAAGAAAGCTGGATGACATACAAATTTCTCCCGAGAGCTGGCTGGCTAGCATAGATGTGGAGGCGCTATATACTAGCATTCCGCACACTCTAGGTATACAAGCTGTGAAACATTTTCTCTGTGCCCGAGGAACACAATTCGAACAGCATAGAGAATTTGTTGTGAGATTGCTTGAATTTGTGTTGACAAGAAATTATTTTCTATTTAATGGAAGGTTCCTCCACCAGCTGAGGGGGACTGCAATGGGCAGTCCCTGCGCTCCATCTTACGCAAATCTGTACCTCGGCTGGTGGGAGAGCCTTCTAGTTTTCGGTGAGACTATGTCGGAGTGGACAGACCATATAGGGCTGTGGACTCGCTATATAGACGATGTTTTCATCATTTGGAACGGTCCCAAGATACTTTTCAATTCATTTATGGAAAGGTTGAATCAAAATGAGTTGGGACTCAAATTTACATCGGACATACAGCCTGATTGTCTTACCTTCCTGGACGTTAAAATCATGAAAAAAGGGAATGGTTCCATCTCAACCACTCTGTATCGTAAACCCACATCTTCTAACTCTTTGCTCCATTGGCGAAGTAGCCACCCTGTTCCTCTAAAAAGAGGAATTCCCGAGGTCAATTCCTGCGGCTACGTCGCAACTGCTCAAACACCACAGATTTCAAGATACAAGCTTGTGATCTGAAAAAATGGTTTGGGGAGAAAAATTACCCCGAAGATGTCATTCTTAAGGGATACTATCATGCACTTAATACGGCAAGATCTCGTCTACTCACCGCAAAAAAAAACAGGAACCCAATCTAGACAACAATTTGGCACGCATCATAGGTACTTTTGATGCAGCATCCAGGGAGGTTAGAGAAATCTTTATGAGACCCTGGAACAAACCTAACCTTAGATCCTGATATCAAAGAAAAAGTAGGGTCATATCCATTGGTTACATTCAGGAAGTGACATAGTCTGCAGGATTCCTTGGTCCAGAGCCATTATACACCTCCCCGTAAAAATACCTGGTTGGATAGGCAACCCCTAGGGTGCTTCAAATGTGTTGGTTGTGTGGCCCCGTAATTTTGTAGAAACAGGAAAAAACTTTTATCAAATCAACACTCTGGACAGACATTCGGAGATCGACACTTTTATCAATTGTAAAGCCACGGGTATTTATCTATGGGCTAAATTTCCAGTGTGGCAAAGAGTACGGGGAAAAACCATTCGGAAGAATTTCGTCGCCGGGATTGGCGAACAAACCTAGGTGACATACGACACAAAAGGGATACTCCATCTCTAGACACATTTGGTTCTGAACATAACGGTGCATACCAACAACCTGAGATTTATGGGGATAGATATGGTCAAATCTGGTCCAGGAAAGGGAATTTAGACAAAACCCTATTGTGCAAAGAAAGCTTTTGGATTTTTCACTCTAAAAACGTTGCAAACCGACTGGCCTCAACGAGCAACTTAATTTCCAATGTTTCCTATGATGCCTATTTCCAAACTTTATTATGTATACTTTCTTTGCGGAGCATATTTTCTTTGTTGAGCATATACTTTTGCTTGACTCAATATATTTCCGCTATTTATTTCAGTTTGACCATTTAAACACTACCTGTCTTTTGACCACGGACCATGGTTTCCGGCTAAGCATATGTAAATTAGTATTGACTTAGTACCTCGCTGCGCATGTCCGAGAATTCTATGGCCCGGCGAGGCGTGTTTACCTTAAAATACACTCACTGCTCACTCCGGAACATCACTTCCGGTTTTGGCAGCCAAGTAACATATAGCGGAAGCAACGCTATTCAAGCCCTCCTTTTGGTTACAATGCGGTCATTTTCCGCTTAGCGCGCAGGAGCGTCTAGCGTTGCCGGGGCGACTGCGTGCCTGCCTCTCTTTTGACTCACTATGACGCTTCCTGTTTACCTGAACTGGCGCGGATTGGCAGTTCAGATACACGTGAGGACACGCTCTCCATTTAAATAGGAGCGGGCTCACTATCACATTACACAGCACCCAGAGCTGTGTCTGGATATTAGGAGCCATATGCTCCTTTTTCTTTTTAAATTTCCAATACCGTAACTTTTTGTAGGTAAGAGGGACAATACTATTTTTTTCTTTGTTTGTACAATGCACAATATTTGTGTTTTTTTGAGCACGATATAATTTACTTTACTTTACTTTATGTCTTTAGCCTACTAATTCATGTCCCTGAGGAGGTCCGAGTAGGTGCCGAAACATGTTGGGACTCTATTAAAGTAAGGCTTATCTTTTCTCTTACCCTATGCCACAATAACTATCTTGAGGGCAATTTAGGGTAAGTTATACTAGGGGCAGATTCCAGTCGGGGCCGTCCTTATTGGGACGTGTAATATCCCCGTTATATTAGGGTTTGGTCATTTACAGGATTTTTTTGAGGGTGTATAGGGATAGCGCTTTTCTTTTGGATATTTCATATTCCCGTTACCTAAATATCCTGTTTTATTGTAAAAGTGTTCTTTATGGTTCATTATTATATGTAGCGCTGTGTGATATAAGTTATAAGGTTTATTTTTTAACATAGTCTAAATAAAAGTTATATTTTACTTTTATCTGTGCCCTTCCACAATGATACAGTCTATAACCTGCCAGAATCTCGAAACAAACTGGACCCCCCCTATCCGAGATGATATGCAATGGGAGATCGTGTAACCAAAAAATGTGGTAAAAGAAGTGCTGGGCCAGCTGGGGAGCAGAGGGCAACCCCGGCAGCGGAACAAAGTGAGCCATCTTTGAAAATCTATCAGACACCACCCAAATGGCTGTGTTTCCAGAGGAGGCCGGGAGGTCCGTAACAAAGTCCATGGCCACCCTGGGACCAAAAAGGTTTTTTCTGGCAACCCTGAGAGGCTGAAGCAGGGCCCCCAGGTCTGAGACAAGGGGCTTTTATTTCCGGGGACAGGAGGTTCGGGATCAAAAAATTTTTTTTTGGGTTGGGGTCACCGGCCCAAAATGAGGAAAATATATTTCGGGGGCACCCGGGATTGGAAAGGTTGGAACCCCCTTTATCCTTTAGAGAGTGCGCGCTGGGGTTCTTCCCAAATTGGGTTTTGAAAGTGAAGGAGGAAAAAAAAGACGGGCAAAAAAAAAAGTGACCACCTGGGTTGTGGGGGATTTCCCGTCGTTGAGCAGGGGTGAAAATAGAGAAGATTTTTATGATCGGGGGAAAATTTTTCGTTTGGGGTGGCGGGTCCCTTCAGCAAGTTTCCGCCCCTTTTCTTGGGCTAAACCCTTTTGGCCAGTAGTTCAAAGATTACCGATTTTTAATTTTCTTTTTGGCTTTGGGGGGAAGGTTTTTAGGAAAAAGCCGCCCCAAATATTCCCGCTTCCCAAAGGAGGGGCCCGTAGGGGGGGAAGCCCCTTTAAAAACCCCCTGAGGAAAGGATTCCCCCTACTAGGACAAAAAGGGGCGTTTTCGGGTTTTTTTTTTCCCGGGGGGAAAAGAACAGGAGCAGAAGGGAATGCAGATTTAAGGGGGATTTAAAGGGTCTTGGGGGTTTTTGGCCCGGGAAGGATTTTTCGGTTGGCTTTTTTTTTCTAAGGGGGCCCTTTGGCGGGGCCCAAAGCAGGAGAAAATGCGGGGAATGAAAATGTTGTAATAAGGGTTTTCGGAAACCCCGGGGGGAAACGTTGGATGGGGCGGGAAAGGGCCCCCTGGTATGGGCCCCTTTTTAAGGGCCCTGACGCTTAGAGGGGTTTTATCTGGAAAAACCTGATTTTTCCAAAACGATGTACCCCAAAAAGGAAGGGCCAAAAAAAAAAAAAAAAAAAAAAAATTAAAAAAAAAAAAAAAAAAAAAAAAAAAAAAAACAAAAAAAAAAAAAAAAAAAAAAAAAAAAAAAAAAACAAAAAATTTTCCAGTTTGGGATTTAACCCGGGTTTGGGCACGGGAGGGTGTTTGAGCACCCCTTTGGCCGGGGACGGTGGTGGAGGGTGTAGTTTCCAGATAAAGGAAAAGAGAAATTTTTAAAAAGTATCTAGGTAGCGTTTACACAAAGTTTGAGAAAAATCGCCGGGGAAAATCTCAATTGACGAAATTCGTGGAACACCGCCGGGGGGGGTTTCAAAAGGCCAAATGGGATGACGAGATTTTTGAAAATGGCCCTTTAAGGTATTAAAGGGGTTTTCCCTTCCCTCGCCTTCACGGTTTTGAATCAGGTTGTAAGTCCACGTAAAACCCAAAAATTTAAAAAAATTTTTGGGCCCCCCGCAGGCGGGTCAAAAAGGGCCCAGATAAAAGGCAAAGGGGGGTTTTTTTTTTCAATTTTTTTTTTTTTTTAGTTTTTTTTATTTTTTTTAATGTTTTTTTCCCCCCTAATCGATTTTCAGGGGCCCAAGGGGTTACCCTCTTTCTTTTCAACAAAGAAGAAACGGGGCCCCCCCAGGGCGGGGAAAACTTGTTTATGAAGCCTTTTTCCCGATTTTTCCCGGATATATTCCGACATCGCCTTGTTCCGGAACAGAAAGAGGATTTGACTCTGCATTTGGGGAGGTAGTTCTACCCGGTTGCAAAATCAATAGGGGCTGCTGTCGATCGGCCGGGGCGGGGGAATAGTTTCAACCTGTCTTTCGGGAAAAGACATTGGCTAGATCCTGTTACGGCGATAGGGCAGACCAGGCAGAGGCTTCGTAGACTTTACAGAGGGGGCCGTAGGGGCGTGGAAAGGGAGTTCAGGAAGGATCTGCGAGTGAGCAAGCGGAACCCAACGGATAATCTCGCCCGGTTGTTTCCATGTCTATGCGGTTGGAGCATCGGTATATGCAATCAAGGGTGGCCAGGAGAAATTTCAGTAGAGGAGCGAGGCGAGAACAAGAGTTTCAGAGTATACTTGTGTAGGCGCCAATCTGCAAGGTGTAGGGTCGCTGTGTAGAAACCGAATAGCGTCCTTTAGGCATTCGCCACTGATCGGAGGAGACGAACATTGAGTTATGCAGAGGGCGTCACCGGGAGGAGAAGAAATTTGAACACAAGTGCGTGGCTGACAAAATTTCCCAGCGGACTCCGAATCCAGGAAGGCGGTGGTGGCTTGAAAATAGGTTGCTGTCCGGGCGAAACTCCACAGAGTACGGGAATTGTCAGACAGGGAGAGGCCGCACTGACACATAGGGATGCCTCTCCTGCGTAAGTCCTAGGTGGAGAGTTTCCAGGGCGCAACGGACAGTCCCCAATGAAGTGGCAACAAACCGCCACACAGTAGAAGCACAGCTGCCTTTGGACGACGCTTTATGCAAGCATTCTTCATCATGGGTCAGGTGGGCTCTCTCTACCCTTGCTGGGTTCTTCTCAAGAACACATTGGCCGGTGGAAGTGGATGGTCATTTGGAAAACGGGCCAGCCAGAAGAAGGAGCTGGCTTTGGTCGGGCGCCTCCCCGTTGGAGGTGGAGCTCTTGCATGTATCTAGGCAAAAACGCTATAATCGAATTCGGGGTGTGCCAACCAAATCAGTTCGTCAACGAGAGGGAAGGCAGGGTCCCAAACAGCGAGCTCATCTTTAATAGTCACACAGACAAGGCCTTGCCAGAAGGTAGCAACCAAAAGCCTCATTTTTCCAGTCCAGCTCAGAGGACTAGGGTGTGGAACTGCGACGGAGTATAACTCAGGTAGAGTCGCCTGACGGAGGACGGGAGTCAGAGCTGCAGCAGCGGAGGAGGTGTGGCCAGGTTCCTCGAAGACAGTGCGAAACCTCTGGAGGAAGGTTTGTAGATTTGCTGCCAACGGATCTCCTCGGTCCTATAGCGGAGTGGCAGCCATGGCTCTTCCCAAAATAAGAGGCTAATTATAAGGCCACCTAAGCTCCGCTCGGTAGTGAATGGATGCCCCAAATCTCGATATGGATGGAGCAATGGACTGATGAAGTAAAGCACTTCTTGGGGTCTCCAAATAGCGTGAGGGTGAGCAGGGCAGATGCAGAAAAGGTTCCCGATGCAGGAGCGGTAGAGCCTTGGCTGCAGGAGCAAATGGTGGATGGCGATGGCAAGCAGCAGCAACAGGCGGAGGTAAGACGGGCCGCAAGGTTATGCATTAATGGCCGCGAGCTGGTCAAAACGCTGGCTTGCTGGGCGACGGCCATCGTGAAGTCCGGTGCTCGGCAAAGGTACCCTGGCAGAATCCATGGCAAGATTGTACTGTAGGGTTAGTGGATTTCACTGGACCACATCGGAACTGACTGGGTGGATTGTTAAGCACGCCATGGAGCGGGAGTATACAGTAGCCCCTGGTATTCACACAGAGCCCGCCGCAAAGGCGGGAAGGACTTACTGCTGCGTGAGGCTTACCAGGCGTCAGCTGACCCCCCGACGGTTACTTGCTTGAGATGGTGGCGGGTAATGCGTGGTACAGAATCGTAATCAAGAGGACGTAGTCGGGCGATGGCAGGAGATCAGGCCGGGCGGCATAGGTTCGTGGTCAGAGAACGGGCAGACGGTCAGGACCAGGCGGTCAATCAGGCAAATGCAGGAAACATAGGCGGAATGGACTGGTACAAGGGTAATCAAGAGAACTTCAAACTCTCATAAGAATCAACTAAACGCACACCACACATCTGGCAGAGAGTTGCAAGTCTGTCGTGTGCAAGCCCCTAAGCAGCGGGGTGCGCGCACGGCGGATGGGACAGGCAGAAGCAGGAAGCACAGGAGCGATGGACGGGTAAGTGACCGAGGCGCCGGGATCACTGGGCCTGCAAGGGCTGTCTGCGGGCGGCCGGCGGGCACCGCGCCGGACCCCATGCGGGCAGGTGGGTGGACGCGGGGGGCAACGGCACCCGCACCAGCCCCCATGACAGCAATATTGGCAGTACTCTTGCCAGGGGCCCTACTAAAATGTTTTTTTCTTTAAAAAGGTACACAACTGAAATATGCACAATCACTAGTGTTGAGCCAAACCATTTGGAAAATGGTTAGTTTGGCACGAACTTTACGTTTTTTCCGAAACAGAGCCGAACAAATTTTTGCCGCAAGTTCGGTAAAAAGTTCAGGTGCGGCACAGGCCTTCGGTGCCTTTTTCAGCTGCTTCCTTCAGTTTTGCTGGCCAGCCAATTAGTGCAGAGATAGAGGGGGGGGGGGGGCGTTAAAAAAAACATCACCAAGTGAGGGTTGTAGGGATCTCATTGGCTGCTAAAAATTCACATGACAGTCTTATGTGTATGTCACAGTATTCCTTGTTGATATACTAATTCCACCTTATTTTCAGTAGAGAACACACTGCTTGCCTCTGTCTGCTGGATTGCCAGGCAGGGCAGAAATATCATTTAATAGCATTTAACACAGTGAAAAGCTGCTAGTGAGGATTACTCGGGGGAGGGGGAATGGGGGACAGCTAGCTTAGGGAATTATACAAAGCATTGGATAGGAAGTTAGGTCATTTTGTATAGATATTCCATACAAAAATTTCTGTTTATAATCCTATTTGCCCGTTGTAAAGTATAGGCATTTATGAACACTGTTGATTGGCTGTCTTTGGGGTACAGTTCTTCAATAAGAGACTGTGAACAAATCTTGACCTTTTTAATATTTATCCTATTTGTCCTTTTCAAAATCTTGTTTTAAATAGTAATTTCTTCTTGCTAATTTTTAATGAGTGTCCGAAAGGCATTTTTGTTAGCTTTTGGGGTCGTGCTGCTGTAAAAGACAGAAATAGTCAATGTCCTATTCCCAAAAATCTTGTTTCAAATACTCATTTCTTCTTACTAATTTTATTGTGACTGTCTACAAGGTCATTTTTGCTAGTTTTGGGGTCAGGCCACTGTTAAAGACACTGTTAGTAAAGGTCCTATTAAAAACAAGCTTTCACATCCTCATTTCTTCTTGCTAATTTTATTCTGAGTGTCAATAAGGTCATTTTTGCTGAATTGAGTCAGGCTACATGTAAAAGGGGGTGCCAGGGGTGCAATGGTCAGTACTCCTGTCAGTGGCCATAATCAAAAAGGGGCCCAGTGATATGTTTAAAATAGGAACTAGTAATGGGTGGGGGGCCCCATTTGATTTTGCTGCATGGGGCCTTGAAACGGTTAATAGATGACTTACGGCAATCCTGCCTACCGCTGCACCCCCTATAACTGCGGCACTGCCAGCTGAACATCCATGTTCCCTGTTGGGATGTTCTTGCTGCCACCACAAATATGACATTTTCTTCGGCCCTGGTGGAAAAAGTGATAGGGGGCTCCTGCCAGTTACCATGTGCCAGTTCCAATTACGGTGTTTTCTTATGTGCAAAAAGGGGCCCTGTGGCAGCTGTTAGTGCTTTTCAGTTAGCCATTAGAAGGAATTAATTATTTTAGCCTGTGAATTTTTTTCTGTGTCTCTACCAATCACTGTTGTAGAACCGCCCACATCCTGAACAGGAAGTGGGAACCTAAAGCTGAGGGTGATGAGCAATTTTGATGAGAAACCCCTTTAAAATTTTCTGCAATTTGTGTTTTAGTAACTCTTCTTTGTGTTTGTACCAAATGGGCTAGGCTTCACTTGCTACATGCAACATTTAGCTTTGGGCTCACATGTCCCTATCACTGTTATACTAGATGTTTTTCATTGAACTACTTTTGGCAAGTACTAACCACTAGTGATGAGCGATTGGGTTGACAATCGTTATCGGTTAGATAACCGATATCGGCAATTATCATGCCGATATCCGATAATCGATAATCGCCGATGACCATTAAAGTCTATGGGAGAGGAACAACACCTTCATTTTGACACCCAAACAGGAGAGGAGAAGCTGGAATTAACATCCACAACAGTAGCCTGACGATCCTCCAACCGACGATGTGCTGGCTTGCATGTTGTCATCAGCACTGGAAGGAGCACCTTCTCTCGTACCTCTACCTCCATATCCTACACCCCTCTTTGCTCGCTTACCACCTGCAGTTCGCTTCATAGTTTCATAGTTTGTAAGGCCGAAAAAAGACAAGACGTCCATCTAGTTCAGCCTGTTGTGCTAAGGTGTTGATCCAGAGGAAGGCAAAATAAACAATGATGTAGAAGCCAATTGTCCTCATTTTAGTGAAAAATTCCTTCCCGACTCCAATCTGGCAATCGGAAAAACACCTGGATCAATGACCTCTCTCCAGAATCCTAGACACTATAACTTGTTATAACACTCCAGAAATGCATCCAAACCCTTTTTGAAGTCTGTTATTGAATTCACCATGACAAGTTGGCAGAGAATACCACAGTCTTACTGTTCTAACAGTAAAGATCCTTTCAAATGTTTTATGTAAAATTTTCATTCCTCAAGACGTAGAGAATGCCCCCTTGTTCTAGATACAGCCCTGGGAAACAAAAATCTTGGAGAAAATCTCTATATTGACCTTTGATATATTTAAACATATTTATTATGTCCACCTGAAGCCGTCTTTTCTCTAAACTAAATAACCCTAATCTTGTTAATCTTTCTGGGTATTGTAGTCCCTCCAGTCCTTTTATTATTTGTTGCCCCCTTTGTACCTGTTTAAGCTCTACAATGTCTTTCGTGTGCACGGGTTTGCCCAAAACTGTACACAAATTCCATGTGGGGTCTAACCATTGACTTGTATAATGAGAGAATAATGCTCTCCTCATGTGCCCCCTATGCCCCTTTTAATGCACCCCATGATCATAAGTGCCTTGGCAGCTGCTGTCTGAAACTGGCTGTACAAATTAAGTTTACTCTCCACCAGGTTTCCCCAAAGTCCTTCTCCATGTCACTTTTCCCAGCCTTTTTCCTTTTAAAAACATGTAGTCAGGGAAATGGATTTTTGTTCCCCATTTGCATAACCTTGCATTATCTGTATTAAACCTCATCTGCCACTTTCTGCCCAGGCCCTCCAACCTATCCAGATCCTTTGAAAATAACACATTATCCTCTATTGTGTTGATTACTTTACAGAGCTATATCATCCAAAGATCGATATTCAAACTGTGCAATCCCTGTGTAACATCATTAATGAAAATGTTAAAAGGATAGCGCCCAATACTGACCCTGTGGTACCCCCTAGTAACAGGATCCAGTCTGAGTATGCACCGTTAATTACCACCCTTTGTTTTTCTATCTCTGAGCCAGTTGCTTACCCACTTGCACACATTTTCCTCCAGTCCAAGCATTCTCATTTTACTTACCAATTTTTTAAATATGGCACCATATCAAATGCTTTAGAAAAATCTAGATATATGACATCCAATGCCTCACCCCGATCCAGTCTAGCACTGATTTCCCTCATAGAACTGATGAGATTAGTCTGACAGAACCGACCCTTCACAAACCCTGCTGGAACGGCGTTATACATTTATTTTCAGTGAAAATACTCCAGGATAGCATCTCTGAGAAACCCTTTCAAACATTTTACCCACAACAGAGGTTAAACTTACTGGCCTATAGTTTCCTGGATCACTTTTTGACCCTTTTTTGAATATTGGCAACACATTTGCTATGCGCCAATCCTTTGGGACATACACCATTATTAGACAGTCCATAAATATTAAGAATATGGGCCTATCTATGACATCATTTAACTCCCTTAGGACACGTGGGTGTATCCATCAGGACCTGGGGATTTGTCTATTTTAATCTTCTTAAGACAGAGCTGCACTTCTTCCTGGGTTAGACAAGAAACATTTAAGCTGGAGTTTACCTCATACCTCTGTTCAACAGGAAGGTCATCCTCCTCGGTAAATACAGTGGAGAAAAAAATGTTTAGCAGGTTTGCTTTTTTTTCATCGTCCTCTTCTGTCTCTCCCTCAGTATTTTTCAAAGCACTTGTTCAGAAAGATAAAAAATTAAAAGGTATAGAAGAGTTTTTCACAGTCTCTTATTGAGAAACTGTACTGCAAAGATGGCAAATCACAGGTATTCTTAAATCCCTCTAATTTCCACTGGCCAACTAGGATTAGAAACAGAATTGTTTCTATCGAATATCTGTGAAAAGCGGTCTGGTGGAAGAACCATAACACAAAATCAACAGTGTTCTTCCTTCAGTCCCTGAGATTTACAACTGCCCAGTAGGACTAGCAATTGATAGTTTTCAACAAACTATCGTGCAAGTGCGCTATTAGGGCCAAACTGAGATGCACGGACTGCAATAGAACTATTTAAAAGTGATATGGTTTTAATATGGCAATATTGGCACCACTGACAACAGGCGCAATTTACTATAGAATATGTAGAATAGAACTGGAAAAACAAAAGGGACAATTTCACCTCCTATCAGAGGTCTGCTGGCAAAAAAGTGGTAAAGAAACATTGCTTTTTCAATTCAAGGTCACAGGACACACTGGGCTACACAATATCACCCCTCCTTTCCAAACCCTCTCCTCCCCTCCCCCATCCCCGCGGCTGCACACACCACTAGATTTCTTTAAAACTTTCTCTGACTAAATAAGAAGTGAAATTCTCTAATCTAACTATATTCTAAGCTACAGCTAGGTGGATGGTTTTGTGTAAAATAAGAGACTGTCTCTCTGAGCTGTTAGAACAGCTATTGGTTCAGACACCAAGACATCCTGCTGTGAAGTGACATAGCCAGAGAATGAGCTGAACAAGAAATGCAGTTGCATAGATAAAACAAGGTCACGTGATTTTTGCAGCCAATGAGATCCCTATACCGCCCAGTGGTGACGTCGTACATCCTCCTCACCCCCCTCTATCCTCAGAGCTGATTGGCTGGCCGCCAAAATGACAGGAAACGCTGAAAAAGGCGCAATCATAAATGATTATCTATAAGATTGTCACATAATTCCGATAAGCCTAAAAACCGTGCCGATTTCAACTTTTGTCGATAATATCGCTCATCCCTACTAACCTTGCAGGTAAAATGTAAAAAGTAGAAATAGCTCACCTATTTGCACGGGCTAGTCCTTAAATCCTCTTTGGGGATTCCGGGTTGGGGTTGCTCTCCGTTCCGGTTCCCGCTGGCCAAGCGGGAAAGAAATGCAAATACAATTTCCGGAATATCCTGTGCTAAAACCACTCCGAGGCCTTGCACCGCAAGGAAACTCCAAATGCCGGTAACGGTGAAAAAATACAACTTAAATTGAAGATTTAAACTAGCAGCGCACAAACAATGCACAGGAAACCTGCACTTGACAGACCTTTCGAGCGTATCGCTCTTGCTCACAGTCAACATAAAGGTACTTAGCTGCTACATTTTAAAACAACTTAAAACCAATTATATGCAAGATTTTAGATCACATGTTAAATGCAAATTAGGTGTCATTTTGTTTTCCCTTAAAGGGGAAAGCACCCAATAAAATGTACACCCAAAAAAAATGGGCATAATATTCAATATAATAAGCAATCAGTGCGGAAATTTAGACCTTTGCGGTCTTCTGGTCCCCAATATGAGTATCCAGTACGCCCCTCTTTGTCTAAGTTTTTTTTCCCCAATTTCCTCCCCTTTTTGGGCTTCCACATATCAAACATAAAATTTGAGCTATTATACTACCTTGATGACATAAAAAGTCTTCCGCACCGAGCTAAAATTTCGTTAATCTTTTTTAATGCCGCATATGCCCAAAATCCAGTTTTTTTCACTTTTCTTTTTGGGTACGCCCACTATTTTTTTTGGGGCATATAGTACATTCAAGAGACCAACATGGGTGTATTGCTTTTTAATAAAATCTTTATTTAAATTTTTCCATTTTGTGACATCACTAATGAAATTTGATTTTAAAAGCCAAGGCTACATTTTTCATCATTCCCCCACATTTAAAAAAAACCCTTTCGTTTTAACCATATTTTACCTTGGGGGATCTCTCTTAAAAGTATTTTGGGAGAAACATTTTGGGCCAATTTTGGTTTTTCGGGGGAAAAAAAACCAAATCCATCTTTAAGATTTCTAAAAGGGGTTTTTAAACTTGACCAAAATATTGAAGTTTATATAAAATATAGTTTTATTTCCCTGAAATTTTTTGCGAACGGGGGAAAACCAATTTGTTAGGATAAAAAGTCTTTTTTTTATTATTTTTCAAAATTTTCCAATATTTTAATTGTGTTTTGTCCCCAAAATTTTAGCTTTGGCTCTTTTTTAATCTCTTCCTAAAAACCCCCTCTCCTCCAACTTGATCAATTTGTTAACTGATTGTTTTAAAACCCCATCTCGATGCAAGTCGGGGGCCCCTTTACATATTCTCCTAGGGTATAGCCCAATTTACAGGAGAGTGGCAACTATTTCTTGAGGAGGGATAAAAATTCTTTCCCCCCAAGCCAAGCCTATATTTCTACAATCAACCCTTTTTGTGAAAGACTCAACTTGGTAACCAACATCTACACCCATAGGTGTAAACTGCCGGCTAATAAAAACACTAAACCATTTGAGAACATGGCGGGTAAGACAATGGCAAAAAAACTATACAGGAAAAGTTGTATTCACCAGTTTTTAAATTTTCACATACCGCAGAATTGCCATATAGCCTAACATTTTTTTCTTAAACATCAAGCATTATGGCCCTAACTTACAAAATTCCTACTCTAGGCAATAGAATTCCGTAAAAAGTAACTTTTTTAAATTTTAAAAAAAATTTCTCTAAAAAATAGGGGGGGCACCTAGGTGCCCTGCCTCACCCTCACTGGCCAATACACTATGGCTGGTGGGGCATCATGCCCTAACCAGTCAATAACCTCTATCGAGTGCATTGTTTGGTATGGGCCTACATCGATGACCTCTTGGTTATTTGGGGCCCATTAGCCCAAACAGCCCTTTTTGAGATTAAAATCACAAAAAAATTTTCAATTTTCGCTTCACTGCAATTGGATAAATATAGATTTCCCTTTTGGACATTCTCCTTAAAGGTAGTCAACGGAAAAAGTTATAACCCCAATTTACCGTAAGCCAAAATTCGGAAAAACCATCCTCAAAGAAAAGTTGCCAAATCCCAAATAAATTTGGGGGGATACCCTAGGAGAAATGTAAGGGCCCGCAACTCTGCACTCGAGATGGAGACTTTAAAGCATCATTTTAAAAACAAAGTCAAAGATTTGGGGGAGAGGGTTTTTAAAAGGAAAAAGATAAAAAAGCCAAAGCTAAAATTGGTGACAAACACAATTTAAAAACTATTGGAAAATATTGAACATAATAAAAACAAACTAATTTTCCAAAAAAATTTTGTGTTTTTTCCACCAAGTTTGCAAAAATTCAGGGGAAAAAAAATCTATATTTTATAGAAAACCCAAAATTTTTTCTTTAAGAAAACCCTTTTAGAAACTTAAAAATGGAGTGGTATTGTTTTCCCAAGAAAACCCAAAAAATGCAATAAATATTCCAAATACTTTGTTAAGAGAACCCCCAAGTAAAAAAATGGTTAAAACAGAAAGGCTTTTCAAATTGGTGGGAATAGATGCAATACATGTACCTTGGGATTAAAAAAAATACATTCATGATGTCACAAACAGGAAAAAGTGAAAAAAAAGCAGTTCATTAACTGCAAACATCCAGTTGTGTACACATTTTAAAGTACTATAAGCCCCAAAAAAATATGTGGGGAAACCAAACGAAAAGGAAAACTCGTTTTGGAGCAATAGCGGCATTAAAAAAGAATAAAGAATCAGCACGTTGCGGCAAAAACATTTCCTTTAATGCACAAGATATAACAGCCCAAATTTAGCAATTGAAAAAGGGGGGCAAGCCCAAAAAGGGAGAAAAAGGGGAAAAAAAAACTTTGACAAAGAGAGGCACTGATACTCATATTGGGGACCAAAGACCCAAGTTTAAAAATACCGCACTGATCCCAATTAAAAATTAATATTATGCCCAAAATTTTGGTACATTTTTTGGGTTTTCCCCTTAAGGAAAACAAAAGACACCTAATTTGCTTTAACAGTGTTTAAAAATTTTGCATAATGGTTTTAATTGTTTTAAAATGACACTAAACCTTTATTTGACTGTGAGCAAAGGACCCTCGAAACCGTCTGTCAAGTGCAGGCATCCGGCATTGTTGTGCGTGCATTTTTAAATTTTCAATAAAGTTGTTTTTTTTTCACCGTACCGCTTTTTGGTTTTCCTTGCGGGCAACCCGGAGTGGTTTAGCACCGGGGATACCGGCATTGTAATTGCATCCCTAAAAAACCACTGCATACACTAGGCCCAACAAGACCTGTTTTTTTTTTGGACACGCCCTAAACCATTTTGTTTTACCCAACAATTTTGGGGCCAAGCTAAAGTCACTCAGATCATTACACTTGCCCATTTTCCTGCTCCCAACTGATCAAAAAGAACTGCCTTGGGGTAATCCTAGACCTGCTCTATCTTCCAACCCCCAAAATCCAAACCCCCCCTCCCCTGCCGCCTCCACCTGAAAAACACCCGGGATCCCCTTTCCCCAAAACTATGACACAACAAAAATGCTGGTCCATGCCCTTGTCATCTCCCCCCTAGACTACTGAAACATCCTTCTCAGTGGCCCCCAGCTAGCACCCTCGCCCCCCTCCAATCCATCCTTAACTCTGCGCCCGTCTTACACCTCTCTTTTCGCTACTCCTCTCCCTCTCCCCTCGCCAATCCCTACGGGTTTCCCATTGCAAAACAAATTTCTTTTCAAGCTACGACCATGCCCTACAAGGCTCTCCATGACCTCTCCCCCCCATACATCTCGCCCAAATTCAAAATACTCCCCTCACGCCTCTCCGCTCCCCAGGAACTTCTCCTCTGCTCTCCCCTTACACTTCTCCACAACCGTCCCCAAAACTTCCCCCGTGCTTCCCCCACACTCGGGGAACTCACTCCCCAACACACAGACCTCCTCCACTTTAACCAGCTTCAAAAAAACCCCTGAAAACCCCATTTTTTCATGTTGCCTATAACCTTCACTAAACTTTCCACATTTTCCCCCACAACATGCTGCCCCCACCTCCTGTCTCTTTCCCCCCCCTTGTAATTTAAGCCCTTGCGTAGGGTCCTCTCCCCCTCTTCTGCTTTTTTTCATTACCCTTTATCACTGTACTCGTTTGACTTTGAAATTTAAAATGTAACCCCTCGAATGTACACGCCCGGAACAATGGCGCTTTAAAATAAATAATAATAATAATAATAATTTACTTCTTAATTTACTCTACTCCTTGACAGCTGCAACCAGATAGACGGCTTTTGGTCGTCATTGTCAGATATCAGATTTAAAAATTTGCAACAGGAAAAAAACTCTCCCACCCCCTCCACCCAGCTGTTCTAGCTCCTTTTAGCTATATGTTGTTTTTTTAAGGAGCCTATGATAGCCCTACCACATTTTTTGGAAAAATGTTGCTTCCATTTTTGATGCAGTTTTTTTAGCCAAAGCCAAGAGAGAATTTGAAAGTAATAGGAAATATAATGAAGGACTAAACACATGTTCACTGGTACATTTGGTTTAATTAACGAGCAGCATGTAGCATGTAGAAACCAATCTACATGGTTCATCAATTAAATCATATGTACATGTAAGCATGTGTACTACAGCACATGCTGTGTATACAGCACCAATTATGCAGAATTAGCCTTCTGTAATGTCATACAGGGGACAGCATTTCACTAACACAGTTAACTAGTGGCACACTGACAAAAATATTTATTCTGTATACACATCTTTTTGCAGACTTATACGGGGGTAACTGAAGATAATTCTCTACAGTGCCATGGATCTGTATGGCTTTCCTTTGGTTTTCAACCACATAAAATCTGAAGAGCAACAGGGTGACTGGAATGGTGATGGTTTCATAGACTAACAAATTGGTAGTGGGAAAATCATTTCAATGGGAAAATTTATTGTAGGGGTGAACAATATTGAAGTAAAATTTTCCTTTGCTTCAGCCAGTGTTTTTCAGATTCACTTTTTATCCTTGTTGGGATTTTAACATTAACCCCTTAAGCCCCAGGCCTGTAAAGTACTTGACCAGCTATATTTTGTAGTTTTTGCTTACTTTCATTTCAACAGTCATAACTTTTTTTATCTTTTAAGTGACACAAGTGTACGAGGATGGACTTGTCTTATGTAGGAGAAGTTATATTTTTTTGGGTGGGGGCATAGTTTAAGTTTACAAATAAGTTACTGCAGTTTTTTTTTTAAACATTTTTCATTTAATTTTTTTGTTTTTTACTTTTTACCCCATTCCCCTTTTCACACCAAAATAACCTTTTAGATAAATTTTCTACATTTCTATGGTTTCATAACCATTTTGGTGGGGTTTGTTTTTTTGTGGTAAATGTAAGGCAATAACTTTTTTATTAAATACAGTTGAAACCAGAAATTCGCATACACTTTATAAAAAGACACATATGCATGTTTTTCTCAATATCTGACATGAAATCAAAATAGACCTTACCCGTTTTTGTCAAAAAGGAAACCAAAATTTTTAAAATTTGCCAAATCCGAATAACGAGAGAAAAGGAAAATTTTTTAAGGGCATTTTTTTTTCTTTCTCAAAGTCAAAATTTACATATATTTCATTAGTATTTGGTAGCTGCCCCTTAAACTGATGACTTGGATCAAATTTTGGATTCCTTCCACAAGCTTCTCAAATAGTTGGTAGGAATTTTGGCCCATTCCCCTGACAAAAAAGATGTAACTGAGCCATGTTTGTAGGGCGCCTTGCTCGACCTTCCTTTCACTTTTGGGCCCCAAAAATTCAATAGGGGGAAATCAGACTTTGTGAAGGCCCCTCCAAAACATTTACTTGGTTGCCTTAAGCCACTTTGTAAACCCTTTGGCAGTATGCTTTGGGTCATTGGGAAAACCTATTTTCCCCCCAAGCTTTTGCTTCCTGGCTGATGTCTTGAGATGTTGCACATATGCCCCTTAGGGGAAAAAGCATAAATTTGGGGTTCCACCCCAAAAATTTCATGCGCATAATAACGGCATAGAAAGTGCCTGATTTATGAACCCGCTTCACAGTGGATCATAAAACATCGCAACTAGTCCAGGAACATTTTTTGGGTCGGTAAACCACTTAGAAAGTGATCTAACTGTTTCAACTGTAATACGCCTAGAAATGCCATAGCGAAGCAATAAATATGTAGCTTGACTATGATTCTACTGTACCCCCTCCCGCTCCCCTGAATCAGCGCATTTCAAAGCACCGCAGGCTCTGAAGCGCCTGAGACTGGAGACGGAGATTTAAACTGTATGAAGGGGGTGCGCCTGGTATCGATAAAAGAACCAGATATCGGCGCGCCCTATTCCTACTTGCGCCCAAAATCTTCTTTCCTCATGATTATGTTGACATTATTATCGCAAAGTTGAAATCGGCACAGTTTTTAGTTGATCAAATTTTTAGTATGCATAAATTTAGGGGTTTAAAAAAATGTGCACATCTTTAATATCGCGCCATTTTCAGCGCTTCCGTCATTTTGGGGGCCCCAAATCACTTACAGAAAAAGCAGGGGGAGAGTGTTGCACTCAGACTGGATGTGTATGGTTGCATTGGCTGAAAATCACAGACCTCGTTTTACATAGAACACCCTTTCCTGTTCAGATCATTGCCTCAGCGCTCATAGCATAGGACGTGCGCTCGCCTGTACCAAACAGCTCACAAATTTTTCATTCACAGCTCTACTGTTAGCTGTGATCCCCAACAACTTTGTTAATCAAGATTGGAAGATTTTATTAGTTAGGTAAGAATTTTAAAAAGCATCTACCGCTGTAAAGTCATGACGGGAGCGGGGGGGGGGGCGCGGCGAACACAGACAAGCTCATAAAAATACTGGAAATATTCACCAAGACTTTGTGGGAGACATGGGACGCAATAGCTTTATTAAACATTTTTCTATTGAAATATTTCCTGGATATTGGGGAGCCTGAAATTATATTAGGAACACATCTTTTCTAGTAATTGCAGGTCTCTTGGGTTAGGGGCAAAAATCCCCTTTTATTATCAGTAAAATTTCAGTAGGGTTTTTTTTTCAATTTGCCCATTCCACTTTGTTTATATAGCCACCTTGCAGTTAAATTGAATACGCAATTTTTGTATCACCCCAGGTGAATTGAAAGGTGCAAAAAAACCTTTATTATTCAATACATTCAATACGTGTTTTTTAAATTTGGCGCAGGCCAGCATTTTTGATAATCACTTTGCAAAAAAAATTGAATACAGCAATTTTTTTATCACCACAGGGGAAATTTAAAGGTGCCAAAAAAACCTTTTAATATCCGAATACATTTCAATACGTGTTTTTTTCACTTTCGCGGCCAGCTTTTGTTGATAACTACTTTGCAGTTTAAAATTTTTTAACAGCAATTTTTAGTCCCACAGGTAATTTAAGGTGCCAAAAAATACCTTTTATTTTCCGAAACATTACAGATAGTTTTTTTCACTTTGGTGATAAAAGCTTTTTTGATGAGCTACTTTCAGTTAAAATTTAATACAGCAATTTATATCCCCAGGTGAATTGAAAGGGGCCAAAATACCTTTTAATATCCGATACTTTCAGATAGGTTTTTTTTCACTTTTGGGCAGTCAAGTTTTGTTTATAAAACTACTTTCAGTTTTAAATTTTTAATACACCCCTTTTTCATCACCCCAGGTTACTGATAGGTGCCCAAAAAACATTTTAATATCCGAAAACATTTCAACAGGTGTTTTTTTTTACTTTTTGTCATCAAACTTTTTGTAGATCATTTTTCTTAAAATTTGAAACCACAATTTTTTTTTATTTTTAGGGGTTTAGAATAGCTGTGATTTGCCGCTTTTTAAAAAGAACTTTCAAAACTCTTTCCCTACCTTCTCAAAATTTTTTTATTTTTGAACATGGGGCGAAATTTCCCAGGTGTAAGCGAGCAAAGAGGGGGTAGCACATGGAGGTAGGGGTACAGAGAAGGTGCTCCTTCCAGTGCTGGTGACAACACGCATGCCATTGGAATCGTCAGTTGCAGGACCGTCAGGCCTGTCATCGCTGGGTCAGGGCCCGGGTGAATCCAGTAACGAACAGCCTCGCCAATCTGCCCCTTCAGTGGTTAATGCAACCTGCATCCAGCAGTCTTCCCTCCTCATCCTCCCAGCACGCCACAAATTTCGTCATCAGCATCACCAGAACCGTCCCAACATGAAGCAGCCCAAATGTCAACTCGGTACCCACCACTGTGGATAAAATCCATTTTCTGAAGACCTCTTTGCTGACAAAATGCGGTTGGGTCAAAAGGGCATGTTAAAAGATCAAGGGGCCCCAAAGAGATGATTTTCTCTGCTCTGACGCCCAGTTACTGATGCCATCAGAGGAGGAAAGGAAGCCAGTCAATCGCAAAAATCCCGGCGGTCGGCAACGCCTTGCAGTCCCTTTTGGGCTTGTAGCCCGCAGCTCCTGGATGCAGAATGTCAGGACAAACGAAGTCACCTGTTTTTGATGATAATGATACGACATGCGGATCCAACGTGGTCTTTTCAGCAGAAATTGTTTGCGAGCGCTTAAATCACTGAACGAGGAGGAAGACGTTTGGGTAGTGTCGTACGGGTCCCCCCCTCAAAAAGGGAGAGGGCGGTCGCAGAAGTCCCTGATATATTCCGCCAGCCACGTTCAGCGGAAACCCCGCTCCTCGCTTATCACCACAAAAAGGTCCAGGACCTCTCAAGCCTGGCCTTCTTTGAGCAAGTCTCTGATTCACCCAGCGATTTTCATATGCCCGCCTTTGCCGTAAACGCATAAGTAAGGCAAGAACCTTAGGTGGGTTAACCACCACCAACAAAGTCTAGTCACAAAGCAGCGAATGCATGAGTTGAAATGGAGGCAACACTTGGCCAAAACAGGCCAGACCGACGCCGGGCCTCCAACCACTGTCACACCCTCTGTCTCCGCCTCCTCCTCCTCCGCTTCAGCCTCCACCGTCGCCCGAGTACCACCAGCACCACCAGAGACCCATCCTACCCCTTCTCCTCTGCCAGTTTGACGACCTGCACGCCGACAGCGGCCATCTAGCAGCCCGCCTTCTGTCTTCCAGGGTTTTTGGAGCAGAAGAAACACTTTAACCCAAACCAACCCAAAGCCAAAAAACCTGAATGTCGGGATTGCCAGCTTTTTTGGGCCTTGGAAATGTTGCCTTTTCCGTCTGTTGGACACAGATGGGTTTCCGCAACGTCATGGCCCCCTTCCTCCCCCAATACCAGATGCCGAGCATGCATTTCTTTGCCCGAAAAGCCCGTCCCTACCCTGCCACCACGTGTCATCTAAAATTTCAAGCGCGTTGTCTGCATCTGTTGGGTGGAAAAGTCAATCTGACACAATGGACTATAAGCACGGCCAAGGCCGCTATACCTCTGTGACAGCTCACTGGGTGAGCTGGGTGGATGTCTCTGGGGGGACGGTGGCTCTCAGCTCGGCGCATGCTCTTCAAGACCGCAAGATGGTGCAGGGCTCTTTCCCCCAAGGTCCTCTGGGGGCATCACGTGCCCAAGAAACCAGCCGTGTTAAAATTTAATCTGTCTTGGAGACCGTTCACACACAGGTCAGGAGCTGTGGACGGCTCTCCACAATGAGACCGAGCGCTGACTGGTGACAAGAACCTTGTGCCAGGCAAGGTGGTGTGCGATAACGGCGAAATCTGCTGGCCGCCCTTAAGATCGGTAGGCTGGAGCACATCCCGTCCCCGGGCACATGTCATGAACCTTGTTGTCCAGAAATTTCTAAAGAGCTACCCGGGCTGGACTGCCTGCTGAGGAAGGTTCGAAGTCTAAGTTCGCACTTCCGCCGTTCGCACCCTGCTTCGTCCCGCCTGGGTGCGTTTTCAAACGTCACTTGGCCTCCCCGTCAACCGTCTCATTGTTGACGTGGCAACACGCTGGAATTCTACCCCCACATGCTCCAGGATTGTGACAGCAGCGCAATGCCATTACGCAGTACAAAGTAACACATGGCCTGACAAGCAGCGGTGCGGACCTCCGGGTGTTGAGCTACCGAGAGTGGAGGCAGGTGAAAGAGCTCTGCACCATCCTTGCCAGTTTTGAAGAAGCCACCAAAATGGTCAGTGCGGACGTCGCCCTTGTCAGCATGAGCATTGTGGTGATCTTAGTTCTGGAAGGATCGTTGGACCCCTCTGAAACAACAGGTCCCGCCACGACGGAGGAGGAGACGGACACAGATTGCGACATGGAGCCTTTCTCTCGTTGAATCCCAAAGGCCCGACAGTTTCTCAATTTTATTCGGTCTTCATTAGGCAGTGGTTCGGGTCCAGGGCTAGTGCAAAGGCAAGCGCATCAGCTCTCAGGGTGCATCACTCAGGCAAGTCAGGGCTGTGTTGAAGCTGTTCCGGGAGAAGCGGAGGAGGAGGAGGAGGTATCCTAGACACCGACATACCGGACGTCCCTCCTTGGAAAGAGGTGGCGCAAATTTTGAGGCGGAGGAGGAAGATGAGGAAGATCAGTTTGCTAGGCCCCTCGCCCCAGAGGCTTGGAAATCAAGGCTCCATCTTTCACATGAGTGCTTTGAAGCTCCATTCCTCCAACATAAATCCCGCATTAAGGCCATCAAAATGAACAACAGTTACTGGGTGCCACCCTCCGGGATCCCCAGTACAAAACAAAACTCAGCACTTTCCTCCCACCACCCAAATAGAGATAAAATGCAGGAAATGGAGACCTTGCTGATTGATCAACTGGAGACCATTTGTTGTGCCCTGATTCACGTTCTTCAAATGTCACGGTGGAACAACATCAGCGACGTGACAGCAGTAGAGTGCCAAGTTGCCGTAGCGGCAGCAGAAGCAGCAGGGAAGGTGGCAGAAGCCTATTGGGTGAGCTCTGGCTATCTTTATTTACCACCTCACCAACGCATGCAATGGGAGGGCACACATCCAACCACACAGAGACCCCCTTCAAAATCATGTGTGCACGACATCTGCGTCTCAACACCGATGTTTTTGTATGTTTCCGGACCCAAAGACTTTTTGGAAACCAAAAATTTGGACAAAATTCCGACCCCGCTCGCTAGGGCCATAAAAGGTGTTGCCTGCCCACAGCCAGTGTCATATCTGAGGGGGGGGCCCCTTCACACAGTTTGGAGGAGCCCTTTACGGGACAAACCCCACCCGGGTTTTCCCACAGATAATGGGATCTTTTGGGACTTTTCATCAAATGAATCGGGCAGGGATCTCTGATGATGTTGGGGCCCCCCAAAATTCCGAGGTAAACCAAATTATTGCCGTCTAATTCCCCATTCCCCTTTTCCCAAACAAAAATGGTCCTTTTGAAAATTTTTTTTTAAAAAGACCCATTTCTTACTGCAATTTTTTTCTCTTTCCCAACATTTTCTTTTTTGCAGGTTTTACGGGGTTGGGAGACTGTAAAAACACAAGAAATTTAAAGAAAAACCCCCGTATTCCATTTACCATTTTACCCTTTGGGAAGTTTTCGGGGCATTTCATTGGTTTTGGGGAGGTTTGCTGGGAAAATTACAGCAAAAATTTTGGGCCCCTTTGGAAAAATTTTTGGGGTTTTCTAAGTGACATTTCCCCCCTCAAAATTTTTTAATAGGGGGCTGAGAAGTCATTTTTAAAATTTTTTTTGGGGGTTTCATTTGTTTGTGAGAAACAGCAAAAACCCAGGGCCCCTTTGGAACAAAAAATGTGGCTTTTAAGGGGCATTTCTCCCTCCCCTTTTTTTTTTTAATTGGCTGAAAGTCATTTTTAAAATTTTTTTATTGGCCCAGGTTGCTATGAGATCGGGCAATAATCAGGGCCTTTTGGAAAAAAAAAGGGGTTTCCTAAGGGGCATTTCCCCCCCAAAATTTTTTAACTGTGGTTTTAAAAATTCATTTTTAAAAATTTTTTTTTGGGAAAGCGTTTTTAAAATTTGCACATTACTAAGTCATTTTCTATAAAATGTTTTTTTCAAACAGACTTTTTGTTCTTCACAATTGTCCAAAGGGGCTAAAGGGTCATTTTTTAAATTTTTGGGGGCATTTTGCTGTGACTTTTCATCTAAAACTACAGTCCTTTTCAAAAAAAATTTTTGTTTCCTAACAGACTTTTGGTTCTTCCCCAATTGTCCAAAGTCTAAAGGGGGCTTTGTTTTGGGAATTTTTTTGGGGGGCTTTTTGCTGTGACATCCCACCCAACTACAGGTCTTATTATAAAAAAATGTTGTTTCAAAAAAGACAATTGTTTTTCAAAATTGCCCAAAAAGTGGTAAAGGGGTTCCATCCCTTTGTTTTTTTGGGGACTTTTGGCTGTGACATGCAGCTAGACTACAGGTCCTTTTTGTAAAAAATGTTGTTTTCTAACAGACATTTGTTCCCCAAAAATTGTCAAGAGGGGCTCAAGGGTGATGGTTTTGTCAAAAAACCCGGAATAGTGGGACTTTTTTAAAAGGGACCCATATTGCAAAATTACTTTTTTTTTGCAAGATTTTTAAAAACATAGCTACAATCCCTGTATTAAACCCCCAACCCCAAATTTAATACCATTAAAAAAAAGAAACAATGCCCTGGGGGTTTTCCAAACCCTTTTTTTAAAAATGTTTTTTCTAGAATTAAAACTACAAAAAAACGGGCAGTACAAAATAGTTTTTTAAAAAATTTCCCTCTAAATTTGGGTACAAGGGGAGTACGGGAAAATTTTGCCCAATTTAAAGGTTATTCAGAGGACGGGAGTATGGGCACGGACAGAGAACAAAGTACAAGCCCCTTTTCCTCCAGAAACTTTGAGTAAAATTAAAAAAAATGCCAAAAAAAAAGGGGCCCGGGGGAAAACAGGAGCTTTAAAACCCAACCAAATTTTCCAAGTGAACTAAATTTGGCCCCCGCACGCATCCGGGGGGAAAAGGCGCTACCCGGGCCCGGGAACATTAAAATTTTCCAGTGAAACTAAAAGGGTGTTGAAAGACTCCATTTTTTCCCGGCATTTTTTTAAATCGGGGGTCATGCAGGTTTGGGGGGCTTATGCTTGGCCCAGGACAGGTAAAATTCAATTTGTCCGTTAAACAAAAATTGGTGGTTAAAAGACCCCTTTTTTTCCGCATTTTTTTAATCGGGGGGCCCATCCGGGTTTGGGCTCATGCGGTGGCCCAGGACAGGTATAGTCAATGCCCCATGAATCAAAAATGGGGTTGGAAGACTCCTTTTTCCCGGAAATTTTTTAATCTGGGGTCATGCATTTTTGGGGGGCTCATGCGGTGGCTCAGGACGGGGGAAAGTCTTTTTTCCAAAGTAAAAACTTAAATGGGGGTTTGGGAAAGACTCCTTTTTGGGGCTTTTTAATCTGGGTCTTGCATTTTTGGGGCTAAAGGCCTGGCTCAGGACGGGGAAATGCCCCCAAAGTCCATAAATTTAAATGGTGGTTTAAAAGGGCCTTCTTTTCCGGAAATTTTTTAATCTGGGGGTCATCCCGGGTTTGGGGCTCATGCTGCTTTTCCGGGACGGGGATAGCCAATGTCCCTTCAAGAAAAATGAGGGGCTCAAAAATACTCCCTTTCTGGCCCTTTTTAATTTGGGGGGAAGCGGGGTTTTAAGGGCCCAAGCGGGTTGGTTTACAAAACAGGGAGGGGGAATGGCCTGTGATTTTTTTTTTGGGGCTTTTAAAAAACCTAAGTGTGTTGCCTATTATGAAACACATACCCAAATTTGACTTTTTTGCGGATTTTAAAAAATTCCCAAAGTTTCTCCAAGGCCTGTTTGGGTTAAAAATAAAGGGTTTTTGGTTGCTCCCCCATAAAATTTTAAAGGGTCATCGGCGATCAAAAAATCAAAAACCATCGAATATCTGGTCGATGATGGCCGACTATCGACCATCGACTGATGTCGATAGCCAACGTAATCGCTCAAAACTACTCATGATGCCATCTATTTTGTGAAGTGCACAAGTCCCTCTTGCAAATAAACAACCCCACAACCTGATGCTGCCACCACTTCTAAAGTCCCTTTTGTTATACAGGGAGGGACTGAACCACCAAGGAACTGAAGGACTATCCATTAGGCCCAAATTCTCACACAATTTTTTACTCCCCAAAAAAAAACCTCCAATTTTTAATGTTCACTTTGGAGTCAATCACACAACACAAAAACAGATCATAACATTCCCAAAAATTTTAAAAACCCGAATAAAATTTTTCTTAAGTCTTGCCTTCCCGTTAAATCCCCTAACCAAAGTATTTGTGGGCTTTTTGGGTGGGAAAAATGTTGACTTTTTTGTTGCTGGCAATGATTGCAAGCAGTAAAAAAATGCCTGCTCTCCGCTACAAGAAATAACCTGTCTTCTTTTATTAAATTAATGGGAGATTTGCATTTTGAAGCGAGTGATCATAAAATTAGTACTAAATTCTTGTCCAAACATAGATTAACATTGGGCCCCCACTCTAATTTAGCTCCCAGGGAAAAGCCCAGCATGCCCATGCGTTAAAATGGCACTTCCTTCTTTCTATTTTATGTACCTTCCCAGGCAAGGCAAATTGCTCATTCATCTTTTAACCCCCACAAAATTTTTAAATGTTATGGGTTAATTTCCCAAAAAAAAATTTTATACAATGTGTTTGTGGGCCAGTAGTTCCTATACATGTCCACAAAGAGATACAAACTTACAGTACCGTATATCGTCTCACATCTAAAATGAAAAATTTACTACTAAACCCCCTTTAATGTTTCCCAATTTCTTATTGTTCTATAATTTTTTTTATTTTTTTTATACTTTTTAAAGGGTTTTAAAAAATCCATAAAAAGGGCCATTTTTAAAAGGGAGATTTTTGAGAGTTTAAGCTACACAATCCGTTAAAATCCCCCAAACCCTTTAAAAGCCCTACTGGTTTTCTAATCGAACCAGAGACTATAAAAAAAAGGGGAAAATGGGGGAAGGGGCGTGAAAAGGGGAACCTTGAGTGCAGTGGCTACTGCATATGGTACCAAGCATAACTGTACAACGGGCACCAGCATTAGGTTTCCTGAAATGGACTGGACTACAATTCCCAGCAGATTTTGCTTCTGTATATTTCTGCCAAACCAAAAAGGAGGTTGAAATTTCAGGGAAAGGGGAAAACGATAGAAAAAAAAAAGATGCAGGACTGACATCAAGGAAGCACTGGCATTACTATTGTCAGGTTCCGTAATCAAAATGAAAAAAAGAAGGCTGACTTACATGGTGAAAGATTGTAACTAGCAAAAAGTGGGGGACCAAATTGCTTTGACAGTATTTCTAATGGTAGCCCTGGAAAGAGGTCGTGGGCTAGGGAACACAAAATTGAAAACGGGACGGTTTTTTGGGTTAAACAAAAATTTCCGTTCACTCACACCGATAGTTTAGGTGACAATCTTACAGATAATCTATTACTATCGCGCCATTTTCAGCGTTTCCTGTCATTTAGATGGCCAGCCAATCAGCTCTGAGGATAGAGGGGGGTAAGGAGGATGTACAACGTCACCACTTTGCAGTGTATGGATCTCATTGGCTGCAAGAATCACGTGACCTCGTTTTATCTATGCTGCTGCATTTCCTGTTTGAGCTCATACTCTGTCTTTCACACTTCACAGGAGGACGTGTCTCTCTGCATTTAAACCAATAGCTGTTCTAACAGCTCTGATAGCCACTTCTAATACAATAAACCATCCACCTACAGCTTAGAATAGAGTTAGATTAGAGAATTGCACTTCTTATTTAGTTTTAAAGATATCTTCTGGCGTGTCCAGCCACAGCATGCGGGGGAAGAGGGGACATCTGCGGGGGAGTGCGGTGGCAGGAGGAGAGGCTTTTGAAAGGAAGGGAGATATTGTGCAGCTCAGTGTGTTCTGTGACCTTGAATTGAAAAAGCAATTTTTTGGCCAGCAGACCTCTGATAGGAGGTGAAATTGTCCCTGTTTTTTCAGTTCCATTGCAATCACTGCAATCAGTGTTCCCAAAATCCACCATAACTTATCCCTATAACTTTTAAATACTCTTATTGCAGTCCGTGCGTCTGTTTGCTACAAAAAGCTCCGTTGGACGCATATTGTGTTATACATATTTTATAGTAAATTACTGCTGTTGTCAGTGGTGCGAAGGCTGCCATATTAATCCATATTAATCCATATTAATCCATATAACATTTATAGACTCCTTTCTCCAGCACTTTTTAATCTGTGGGTCAGACAGGTTTAAGGGTCATGCTGTGGTCCAGGACAGGGATAGTCAATGTCCAGTTCAACTAAAATGGTGGTTCAAGAGGGGGGCGTGGCTGACATGGCCGAGTGAAGAAGCTGGTTTGTGTGCTCCCGGTGGTAAATCTGAACATCCACCTTCATCTGAGCATCTAACATGGGGAAAACCTCCAAAAAAGGCAGGACAGGTCCTGCTGACTCTCTGGGCGCCTCTCAGGGGCATATCGAGACCTATTTTGGACGTTATTCGGCCTTAATGGAGCAGGACGACGTGGCTGGCGAGGACTCCCAAGATTTGGGCCGGCCGGGTCCCCCTCATCGCCTGCCGGGCAAAGAATACTTGAGGACTCACCTTTGGACCCGTCCAAAAGGGGATCGGGGCCGCCGGAGGGGGGGTTGAGCCGCCCTGGGCCCCCCCGGC
>JAODAL010031694.1:0-48059 GCA_025379985.1 Phyllomedusa bahiana
GGAATTGCGATAGAAGAGAATTTTCCGGAAATACGTTTAACAAATTGTTTAAGCTATTCCATTGGGCGGCAAAAACCAGCCAATCAGAATAGGAGTGACATAGACCCCCTTTATATCCTTTTTGGAGAAGTTTGGGGGCCAATCAAATAAGCGACAGTGGGGGGCCCATTCTAACCTTAAAGGAGTATTAACCAACCAAAAAGGGTGACAAATCCATTTATATCCTATGGAAAAAATTACCAATCATATTCAAAGGCGGGACAGTTTTAAAATACATTAAAAAATGCAGGGAAACAAACGATTTGGGTTTAAGCGGGGGGGCCGTCCAGCTTAGCCAATCAGAGCGCAAGCTACTTTCTCTAGTTTCTCATCAAACTGTACACGGCTAAATCAAATTATAACACTTACAAAAATTGCCCGATGTTATATAAAACGAATAATAAAATGGGGGTAACGAAAAAAAAAATATTAAAAATCAATAAAAAATCTGTTTATTTCTTTTTTTTTTCGTTAGCCAAGGATCAATAGTATGGGTGCAAAAAGAAAATAAAGAAATTAAAATTTATTTTATTTTTTTTTTTAAAAATTTTTTTTTCATTCCCCCCCTAAATTTTATTCGTTTTATATACACATCGGGCAACTTCTGTAGTGTTATAATTTTTTTTTTCCCTGTACAGTTTTATTTCAGGGGTTTCATTTGAAAACCCAAGAAACTCCCTCGCTCTCCCATTTGGTCCAAATAAAAGGGCCTCTTTTAACTTAGCCAATCACAGAGCCCCCCCAGAATTTCTTTTCCCCAAAAAACCTAGAAAATACTCGCGCTTGATTGGCTAAAGCGGAAAGCCCCCCGCCTTTAACCATTTTACCGTTTCTACATTTTTTTACTTATTTTAACTGTTTTCCCGCCTTTGAATATATTGGTCAAATTTTTCTCAAATAGGTAAAGGGGGGCATTGTCGCTCCTATTTTTTGATTGGGGCAAATTTTTCCTCCATAGGTTTATAAGGGGGCATTGTCCCCTCCTTTCTATTGGCTGGTTTATTGCCGAAAAAATAAATAGCTTAAGAATTTGAATTACTGTATTTCCGGCAATTTTTCTCTTTTGCAATTCCCCATGTAGCGCCGGTCTCGGCGAAAAAACCGTTGCTCTTTTCTGTCCTTTTTACTGTATTTTTAACGTCCCGCCTTTTATTTTGATTGGGCCCAAAAATCCCCCCATAGGATTTAAATGGGACTTTGCGCTCCTATTTTGATTGGTCAATAGTTTCTCCATAGGTTTTTAATGGGGGCTCGTCGCTCCATTCGATTGGCTGAGCTAGCCAAGTCCCCCTAGCCTTAACCCCCAATCAGCTCTTTTCAGCAAATTTTACTGTATTTTTTAATGTCCCGCCGTGGTTCTGTTTTGGTCTAAACTTCTCCTGGGTTTTAAGGGGCTTTGTCGCTCCTATTCGATTTGGGCCGAGCTAGCCAAGCCCCCGCTAGCTCAGCCCAAACAGCTTTTTTCCAAACCCTTTTTTTTCGTTTTTTAACTGTCCCGCCGGGTTCTGATTGGTCAATCCTTCCCCATAGGTTTTTTAATGGTTCCCCTGTCCTCCTATTCTGATGGGCCGTTTATGCCGACCATGAGAATGCTTTCCCGAAATTTAAATTACATATTTCCCGGCAATTTACAATATCATAAATTCTTGATATTTCTTTAGCGATCTTCGTATGTTTCCTCGCATTTCCGATCCTGCTTTTACTTCGCCTCTGCCGAGGATTTAGACCCAAAAAAAAAACCCGGTCGCCCGTCGGAGCTGCCGGCGTGCATTGCGCCTCGCTTTGGGGCCCACTCGCCTCGTTTTCATGCCCGGGGGGTTTTTTGAGCGCGCCGGTCCCGCCCCCCAACGCCCCACTCCGCCCCCACCGCGCCCACGCCCGCCCCCTTTTTTTGGGGGGTTTTTGTTTTTGGGGGTTTTGTTTTTATTTTTTTTTTTTTGTTGGTGGGGGGGGGGGGGGGTTTTTTTTTTTTTGTTTTTTTTAAAATTTTTTTTTTTTTTTGGTTTTGTTTTTTGGGGATTTTTTTTGTTTTTGGGTGGTTTTTTTTTTTTAAAATTTTTTTGTTTGTGTGGTTTTTGTGTGGTTTGTAGGTTTTTTTTTGTTGTTTGGAAAAGTGGGGGTTTTTTGGGGTGGGTGGGAAATGGGTTGGGGGGTTGTTTTTGGGGGTTTTTGGGGGGTTTTTTTTTGTGTTTTTTTTTTAAAAATTTTTTTGGGGGTGTTTTGGGGGGCTTTTTTGGGGTTTTTTTGGTTTTTTTTTTCGGGGGGGTTTTTTTTTTTTTTTTTTTGTTTGTTTTTTGTTTTGGGGTTTTTTTTGTGGGGGGGGGTTGTGGGGGGTTTTTTTTTCCCCGGGGGCCACTTTAAAGGGGGAAATGGCCCCCAATCCCATCCAAATAAAAAAAAAAAAAAAAAAGGGGGGGGGGAACTCCCCCCCGCAGGGGACTCCCCAAAAAAAAAAAACCTACCAAACCCTAAAGGGGGGGAACCTTATATCCAAAACTTTTTTTAAGGGGGGGGGCCCCCAGCCTGAAATTTAAAAAAAAAGTCCAAAGTTAGCCCCTACCTTTGGGGGGCTGCTGCCCCCGGGGGAAGTGAGAAGGCAGTCGGTTGCATTACCGCCTTAGCATTCTCGATTGATGCGCTGTATACCAGCACATCAGGCATAACAGTGGGTGTGATGAAAGCCTTTCTTCCGACCTAGGAATCCTGGAAGCATTGTACATCACACTACTTAAGCGGAGCTGGGCAGCACGGTGGGAGAACATGAGTGATCTCTACCTACAGGGAAAAATTACTACTACCTCCAGGGAACATATTTTACTGAGACGTGGGGCAATTATCTACCTACAGGTGGCATATAACTTCTACCTACAGGGGCATAGGTCTACCACAGGGGCAAATATCTACACCTTAAATGGTGAGCAATTATTCTACTACCAAGGGACATATACCTACCTACAGGGGAGCAATATACCTACCTACAGGGCCTTAAATATCTACCTAACATGGGGCCCTATATATGTAACCTACAGAGTCCTCGATGTCTACCTACAAGGGGGCCTTATAAATAGACCCTACGAAGGGGTTTGTATATCTACCTACAGGTTTCTATATATCCTACCTACTAGGTGTTTAATGTACGAATACTAATGGGGGTCCTCTATACCTACCTACTGACTGGGGTCTATATTCCCTGACAATGTGCCGTACATACGCCTACACCTACCTACAATGGAGCTACTAACTAAATAACTACATACTAGGGACCTAATCCTACTAATTGGGTAAGCCTATATAACTACCTATCTTCTAAAATAGGGGTAGGCCAAGATACTTTCCTAATTGGGGAACCTATAAGTCTACCTACTACATACTATTTTGGGGATTTAAAGGGGTTTTGTCCAAGACGGCTGTTCCCTACCACCAACTGCTGCGGCTGGCCGCCTGTGGTCCCGAGACGGGCGTTCTTTAGTTCTGTATTTTCTAAAAATCTCGCCCTCTATGACGGCACTTGGTGACTTCACCGCGGCGCGTGTCGTAGCGCGCGCTTCCACCGCCGATGCTCAATTTCATCAGGCCTCGGCAGCTGAGGATCTCTGCGGGTCTAGATGATGGATTATTGTGAGTGTTCGCCAACCGCAAGAGATCCGTGCTGCCCGCACGATGTTTGCGCTATGTTTTCCCCTTGTGTCACCCCTGTACCTCCGCTCACCATCCTCTCTTTCCTCGAGGTTTAGGTATGTGAGTAGGGCTGATAGCAGGGTTATTTGTAGGGTTATAGATAGGGTTATGTTAGAGCTAGGGTTAGGGTTAGAGGTAGGGGTTAGGGTTTAGAGTGGTGTTGTGTTTTATGGTTAGGGTTAGGTTTCTGGTTAGGGTTAGGTAGGTGTAGGGTTAGAGTTAGGGGTTATGGGTTAGAGGTAGGGTTAGAGGTAGGGTTAGAGGTGGGTTAGGGTAAGGGTTAGAAGTAGGGTTAGGGTTGGGGTTAGAGGTAGGGTTAGGTGGTTAGAAGGTAGGTGTTTAGGGTTAGGGTTAGAGACTAGGGTAAGGGGTTAGAGCTAAGGGTTATGGTTAGAGGTAGAGGTTAGAGTTAGAGTATGGTTATGGCTTTAGGGTTAAGATAGGGTTAGGGTTATAGATATGGGTTAGGGTTAGAGCTAGGGTTTAGGGTTAGAGCTAGGGTTACGGTTAGAGCTAGGTTAGGTTTAGAGCATAGTGTTAGAGGGCTAGGTTTAGGGTTAGCCGTAAGGGTTAGAGGAGGTAGAGGTAGTGTTAGGGTTAGAGGAAGGGTTAGTGGTTTAGTGTAAGAGGCTAGGGGTTAGGGTTAGCGGTAGGGTTAGATGTAGGGTTAGGAGCTAGGGTGTAGGGTTAAAGCTAGGGTTAGGTAGATGTAGGGTTAGTATAGATAGGTTTAAGGGTTAAGATAGAGTTTAGTGTTTATAGCTAGGGTTAGGGTTTAAAGGTAGGTGTTTAGGGTTAGAAGCAGGGTTAGAGTTTAGGGTATAGATAGGGTTAGGTTATAAGTAGGGTTAGAGTTAGAGTCTAGGGTTAGGGGTTATTTTTTTAGAGCTAGGGTTAGGGCTAGAGCTAGGGTTAGGGTTAGAGCTAGGTTTAGAGCTAGGGTTAGAGATAGGTTTAGTGGTTAGCGGTATGGTTAGGGTTAGAGGTAGGGTTAGGGTTAGAGCTAGGGTTAGGGTTAGAGCTATGGTTAGGGTTAGAGGTAGGGTTAGGGTTAGAGGTAGGGTTCGGGTTAGAGCTATTGTTAGAGCTAGGGTTAGGGTTAGCGGTAGGGTTAGGGTTATAGATAGGTTTAGGGTTATAGATAGGGTTAGGGTTATAGCTAGGGTTAGGGTTATAGATAGGGTGAGGGGGGGTTTTTTATAGCTAGTGGTTAAGGTTAGATCAGGGTAAGAGCTAGGTTAGGGTTAGGGATAGGAGATTAGAGCAAGGTTAGGGTTAAGCTAGGGTTTAGGTTAAGAGCTAGTTGTTAGAGCTAGGGTTATGGGTTAGCGCCTAGTTTAGAGCTAGGGTTAGGGTTATAGCTAGGGTTAGGGTTAGAGCTAGGGTCAGGGTTAGAGCTAGGGTTAGGGTTAGAGCTAGGGTAAGGGTTAGAGCTAGGGTTAGAGCTAAGGTTAGGGTTAGAGCTAGGGTTAGAGCTAGGGTTAGGGTTAGAGGTAGGATTAGGATTAGAGGTAGGGTTAGGGTTAGAGCTATTGTTAGAGCTAGGGTTAGAGCTAGGGTTAGGGTTAGCGGTAGGGTTAGGGTTAGAGCTAGGGTTAGAGCTAGGGTTAGGGTTAGCGCTAAGGTTAGAGCTAGGGTTAGGGTTAGAGGTAGGGTTAGGGTTAGAGGTACAGGATAGGGTTATAGCTAGGGTTTAGGGTTTAGAGCTAAGGTAAGGTTAGGAAGCTAGCGATAGAGCTAGGGTTAGGGTTTAGAGTTAGGATTAGGCGAATTAGAGGTAGGTTAGGGTTAGAGGTATTGTTTAGAGCAGGGTTTAGGGATAAGAGCTAGGGTTAGGGTTAGCGTTAGGGTTAGTGGTTTAGAGCTCGGGTTAGTTGTTAGAGCTAGTGTAGGGTGTAGCGCTAAGGTTAGATGCTAGGTTAGGGTTAAAGGTAGGGTTTAGAGCTAGGGTTAGAGGGCATAGGGTTCGGGTTTAGCGCTAAGGTTAGAGGCTAGGGTTTAGGGTAAAGGTAGGGTTAGGTTAGAGGTAGGGTTAGGTTAGGTTAGAGGCTGGGTTTAGGGTTTATAGCTAGTGGTTAGGGTTAGAGCTAGGGATAGTGGTTTAGAGCTAGGGTTAAGTGTTAGGAGCTAGGGTTAGAGCTAGTTAGAGCTAGGTGTTAGAGCAAGAGTTAGGGTTAAGTAGGGTTAGGGTTCGAGGTAGGGTTGGGTGGAGCTAGGTGTTAGAGCTAGGTATAGGCTTAGAGCGTAGGGTTAGGGGTTAGAGTTAGGGTCGGGTAGAGCTAGGGTTAGAGTTAGGGTTTGAGGTAGGGTTTAGGGTTTTAGATAGGGTTAGGGTTAGAGGTAGGTAGGGTTAGGGTTAGGGTTAGGGTTATAGCAAGGGGTAAGGGTTATAGAGATAGGAGTTAGGTTATAGATAGGGAAAGAGTTAGAGGTAGGGTTAGGGTTATAGGAAGGGTTAGGGTTCGAGATAAGGGTTAGGGTTATAGCTAGGGTTAGGTTAGAGATAGGGGTTATAGATATGTTGTTAGGGTATAGATAGGGTTAGGGTTATAGCTAGGGTAAGGGTTAGAGGTAAGGTTAGGGTTAGAGCTAGGGTTTATGGGTTAGGTTTATAGATAGTTTGAAGGTTTTTAGAAGATTAGGGTTATAGATAGGGTTAGGGGTAGAGATAGGGTTTAGGGTTAGAGCTTAGGGTATACGGGTAGAGCTATGGTTAGGGTTTAGAGCTAGGTTAGAGCTAGGGTTGGGTTAACGGTGGGGTTAGGTGTTAGAGGTAGGGTTAGGGTTATATGTAGGGTTAGGGTTAGGGTATATCGAGGTTAGGGTTAGAGGTAAGGGTTGAGGTTATAGAAAGGATTAGGCGGGGGTTTTTTTTTTTGTTTTTTTTTTTAAAAAAAAGAAAAAAATAGGGTTAGGGTAATAGCTAGGATTAGGGTTAGAGGTAGGGTTACGATTAGAGCTAGGGTTAGAGGTTAGGGTTATAGATAGGGTTATAGGTAGGGTTAGAGTTAGAGCTAGGGTTAGGGTTAGAGCTAGGGTTAGGGCTAGAGCTAGGGTTAGGGTTAGAGCTAGGGTTAGAGCTAGGGTTAGAGGTAGGGTTAGGGTTAGCGGTAGGGTTAGGGTTAGAGGTAGGGTTAGGGTTAGAGCGTAGAGGTTGGGTTTAGGGTTAGAAGCTATGGTTAGGGTTAATGTAGGGTTTAGGGTTAGAGGTAGGGTTCGGGTTAGATCTATGTTAGAGTCTAGGGTTATGGTTAGCGTATGGGTTAAGGGTTAGAGCTAGGGTTAGGGTTAGATCTAGGTAAGAAGCGTAGTGTTTGGGGTTAGGGTTAGGATTTAGAGTTAGGGTTATGGTTAGGAGCAAGGGTTGAGGGTTAGAAGGCTAGGAGGTTAGGTTTGAGCTAGGTTAGAGCTAGGGTTAGGGTTAGGCGACGAGGTTAGAGCTTATAGTTAGGGTATTAGCTAGGTTAGGGTTACGAGCTAGGTGTTAGTGCTTAGAGCTAGGGTTGGGTAGAGCTAGGGTAAGGTTTAGAGCTTGGGTTTGAGCTAGGGTTAGGGTTAGAGCTAGGGTTAAAGCTAGGGTTAGGGTTAGAGGTAGTCTTAGAGGTAGGGTTAGGGTTAGCGCTATTGTTAGAGCTAGGGTTAGAGCTAGGGTTAGGGTTAGGTCAGGTTAGGGTTAGAGCTAGGGTTAGGATAGGGGTTAGGGTTAGCCGCTAAGTTAGATCTAGGGTTAGGTTAAAGGTAGTGGTTAGGTTTGAGTAGGGTTAGGGTTAGATCTAGGGTTTAGGGCAGGTTATGGTTAGAACTAGGGTTAGGCTAGAGCTAGGGTTTAGGGTTAGAGCTAAGGTAAGTATTAGAGCTAAATCTCCTCAGCCACCAATCCAGCTGACCACCCCCTCCCCGTTAGGAGCTAGGTTAGGGTTAGAGTAGGATTAGGATTAGAGGTAAGGGTTAGAGTATTGTAAGAGCTCTAGGGTTAGGGTTAGAGCAAGTGTTAGGGTTAGCGGTAGGTTAGGGTTAGAGCTAGGGTTAGGCGTAGAGCTAGGGTTAGGGATTAGATCTAGGGTAAGACAAGGGGTAGGGTTAGGATATAGAGCTAGGGTTATGTTTAGAGCGAAAGGGTTAGGGTTAGAGCTAGGGTTAGGAGCTAGGTGGTTAGGGTTAGCGCTAAGGTTAGAGCTAGGGTTAGGGTTAAGGTAGGGACTAGGGTTAGAGGTAGGATAGTGTTATGGTTAAGCTAGGTTTAGGGTTAGAGTTACGGTAGGTTAGAGCTAGGGTAGGGTTAGAGCTAGGGTAGGCTAAGAGTCTAGGCCTTTAGAGCTAGGGTTAGGGTTAGGAGCTAGGGTTAAAGCAGAGTTAGGGTTAGAGTAGGGTTAGGGGTTAGAGTTGTGGTTAGGGTTTTAGGGTTTGGAGCTAGGGTTAGAGCTAGTGGTTAGGGACTTAGAGCTAGTGTTAGGGTTTAGAAGGTAGTGCTTAGTGTTAGAGTCTAGGGTAGAGGGTAGTTTAGAGGCAGGGTTAGGGTTATAGATAGGGTTAGGGTTAGAGTTAGGGTTAGAGGTAGGGTTAGGGTTATAGCTAGGATTAGGGTTATAGATAGGGTTAGGGTTATAGATAGGGTTAGGGTTAGAGGTAGGGTTAGGGTTAGAGGTAGGGTTAGGGTTATAGTTAGGGTTATAGCTAGGGTTAGGGTTAGAGGTACGGTTAGGGTTAGAGCTAGGGTTAGAGGTTAGGGGTAGGGTTATAGATAGGGTTAGGGTTATAGATAGTGCTAGAGTTATAGGTAGGGTTAGGGTTAGAGCTAGGGTTAGGGTTAGTTAGCTATGGTTTAGGGTTAAGAGCTAAGGGTTAGGGGTTCGAGCTAAGGTTTTAGATGCTAGGGTTAGAGCTAGTGTTAGGGTTAGAGGTATGGGTGGGGGTCTTTTATGGGTATAAGCTAGGGTTCGGGTTATAGATAGGCTTAGGTTTATAGTTAGGGTAAGAGCTAGGGTTAGGGTTAGGGGTTACGGTATGGTTAGAGGTAGGGTTAGTTATAGATAGGGTAGGGTAATAGAGCGGGTTTATGGTTAGAGTAGGGATTGGGTTATAGATAGGGGTTAGGATTAGGAGGTAGGGTTAGGTTTAGAGGAAGGGTTACAGTGAGTGGTTAGAGAAAGTGGCTAGAATGTAGGGTTTACAGTACGGTTAGAGATAGAGGTAGGGTTATCGGATGTTTTATGGTTAGCATTATCGTTCGACGGAGGGTTACGTTAGCGTAGGGGTGGCTGGAAGTTTAGGGTTAGAGATAGTGTTTTTCAGTAGGGATATGACGAGGCGGTTAGGGTTAGTGGTATGTTAGAGCAGGTTATATAAATCTATGCAAACATTATATACACAGTATGGTATAGTAAATATACAACAGTATCATCTATAACTCCGAGCCCATACAAACAATCAGACCCATAGCAACCACCCAGAACCCTATAGCGACCATTCAGGGCCTAGCGACCAATCACAACCATTAGAAACCAATTCAGAGCCATAGCAACTAAAAAACAGAGATCCTATTTCATTTCGTTTTGTGCCCAGAAAAATTGAAAGGGGAGCACAGATTGTTTGCTGTTGGAAATAAATAAATTTTTTGACCTAGACAGTTTTCATATCTGTCCATCAAATTGTACTATTGATCTTAAAAACATTTTTAAACCACAACATTGTGTTATCAATTTACAGTTCTTTGGATAGAAAAAAAAGATTTTAATATTTTTATACTGTCTTTCAATTGCATATTAGGTGATTATTTTTTTGTCATTCATTTTTTAAAATAATTCTCGTTTTTTTAACCCTGAAAAAGGCGACATGTAAAATTTCAATGAAGAAAACCCCTTTTTACAATGATATGCAGACCCTGGAAGCTTCTATGTCCTCTCTCCAGAAAAATTTGTGAAGTTGATTTCTTTTTCATGCAGATTACTTTACAGTGTAATAGAAAATTCCATTATATCACATAGTACCCGAAGAAAAATACAAATGGAAAAAAGATAAATTGTCACCAAGCAAACTGACTAATGATCCAGCTCCATTCAATCTTAATACTAGCAGAAACTCCACAGCAACGATACCTAAATCCCGTATGAACACCCGGGCTTATTTGGAAGCTACCCGTGGAGGAACAGGGTCCCGTGATACTCCTTTTTTAGACATAGGAACAAACGTGCCGGTCGCAAGCACAAGAGGAGGTCGCAATTACGGCAACCGCAGGAGGACACGACGAGCCCGGTATTAAATCTCTCGGCGTCTATCCTGTCAGCGGCCCAAGAAAAGGTACTCTCGAAGGGTTTGAACTTCGCTCCCACTAACGTCCTGAACGTCTTTAACACAATTAAAGACGTAAATAAATTTGCCCGTCTTATTACTGTTAAACGCCACTTTTCTATGTCACAAGAAATATCAGATGTACATGATCCTGTGGAAAACGAAACAATGGTTTAGCCTCCTGTATTGGACTCTGCAACCTCTGGTATGTCTATGTCATTTAAGGAATTAAAAACGCTGTCTGTACTTAGGTCGTTGCAGAGTGAACACTGTCTAGATAATATTACAGCTCCTAGATTCTCTGTACCCAACCCACATTTCTACCCCATTCAATCGCGCCCAGAAGTTCTTGACACCTTTCAAGAATGTATTGAAAGGGATCTTATTTCACTTGCTGACTCCCTCACAGAAGATAAATTGAAACACACATACAATTTAAGAACAAGTGAAAAAAACGCTATACAGACACTCAAAAATAATCCGTACATAACAATAAAAATGGCGGACAAAGGGGGGGCCGTAGTTGTGCTTGATTCTGGCCTTTATAAGAAACTTAATATGGACATGTTGGGGGACCACTCCACGTACCGACATCTGATGGGTGACCCTACAACCCCCTTTCAGGATTCACTAAAAAAATTGCTATCTGATGGAGTCAGTATGGGAGTTCTATCCCCAGGTTTAGCTGAACAGCTATACAACCCTTTTCCTAAAATACCCATTATCCATTCTTTGCCTAAAACACATAAAAATATTTTTCCACCGCCCCTCAGACCGATAGTGTCAGGCATAGATTCTTTTTCTTAGAAATTGGGTGCCTGGGTAGATTTTTATCTACAACCACTTATTCCATACACCCCAGGATATATACGGGATACTAAGCAGGTTGTCGCGCAGTTGGAGAGAGTTGTTTGGAAAAAAGATTTCATTTGGTTGACATGCGATGTTGTCGGGTTATACCCGGCTATACCACATAATTTAGCATTGATCAACTTAACAATCTTTTTGGATAAATATAGCGGATATGATCCCCACATATGCGAATTTTTAGTCATGGCAACTGAATTTTTACTAACTCATAATTTTTTTGCTTTTGACCAGCAGTTCTTTCTCCAACTGTGCGGAGCTTCCATGGGGGCGAAATTTTCGCCCTCACTCGCAAATATATATATGAGCATGTGGGAGGAAACTTTTTTGTTTGCAGACTGTAATCCCTTTGCCTCCCATATCAGGTGGTATGGTCGTTATATAGACGACCTGCTCCTGATATGGGAGGGCCCGTCTTATGACATCATCCCATTCGTGGACTATATTAACAATAATTCTATGAATTTAAAATTCACGTACCAGTCACAATTGGAAAAGATAAATTTCCTTGATGTCATACTAATGGGATTACCAGATGAAACAATTGTGGTTACCCCCTTTTCCAAGCCCCTATCACAAAATTCTGTCCTGCATGCTACATCTTGCCATCCTCACCATGTCATTCATGACATTCCCACTGGTGAACTAATTCGCACTAAGAGAAATTGCAGCTCCCAAAGAGATTTTGAAATACAACAAGAACTCGTTCTTGATAGAATGAGACAACGGGGTTATCCAGAAAAAATCCTGGATAAATCCAAGAAGAAAGTACAATCGATGCCACACAACAGTTTACTGGTGGAAAAGAATTACAATAAAAGGGATAGACAGCAGCAGCAAAGAAGTTTTACAGGTATCACTTTTTCCACAATGTATTCCTCCCAATACAAACAGGTAATGGCAAATTAAAAAAAAAAAAAAAAAAAAAACCTTTCCTATTGTGTATACAGACCCCAGTTTAGCTACTATCATGGACAAAGGGGTTAGGTTTATTTCAAAAAAAGCTCCCAACATAGGATCTATTGTCTCTCCCAGTTTATTTCAGAGTACTAACAACCAACCACATAAAACCTGGTTAACAACTACAGGGTCCTTTCGTTGTGGTCATAATATTTGTACTACCTGCACTTTTATGGATGTAAAAAACACTTTTACCTCTTATGTCACCAACGAAAGTTTCAAGATAAAGGGAATATATAAATTGTAACCCCCAAGAAATGTTATATATTTGATATCATGTACGATCTGCCATAAACAATATGTTGGTTGTACATCGAACACCCTTAAGACCAGGGTCAGACGACACATTTCCGATGCCAAAAAAACGCATTGGCTAACTACTATGTCCGCAGTTTCAAAACATTTCATAGAAGTTCATGCGGGGGATTTACATTCTTTCCGCTGCATAGGGATAGAAAGAAAATTTCACCCGACCCAGACGAGGTAATACACGACAAAAATTATTGAATTTGAGGCCAAATGGATTTTCATTTGAAACTAGACAACCGCAAGGCTTGAATGTCAAATACGATATTTTATGTCACTATTAATATGTTTCATATTTTGACCTTGCGGTATACTAAATTACATTTTGATATTGTGTTGTAAGCTTTGAGGTTTCCTTATGACAGCCTTCCTATTAATGTTATTATGATATTTCCTCTAAATCGTTGTTTTTTTATCTATACACCCATGCATGCATTAGGCTACTTTTCGTATAACGTTTTTAAAGGGTTAAATTACCAACATACGGGACAACGCCCGGTTACTATTTATTTGCGTACTGGATGTTATGTGCTAGACCAGGAAGAAGGTGTGCATCACCGAAACGCGTCGGTTCTTGCTAGAGGAAAAATCCGACCCCCACACTGTTGAGCACGGCGAGTGGTATGTTGCACTATTTAAAATTATTGAAACTGGATTTAAAATTGATTCTTTTACTTTGATACTAATAAAGGATAATTTTTCTTTTTAATGTATGCTGGCTTGCCATCCTATATCCATTATACTACTATTAGTGGGACGCTGTATTCTTGGCTTTTCTCAAATTGTCACCAAAAGTATTTTTCTTATTGTATATAAAAAATTATTTTATTTTTTTTTAGATTTCATATCTGGATGATAGCATGTTCACTGACATGGGTGTTGCTCAATTGTCACCTCTGGAAGACCAGGTAAACAATATTTACCCTCTATATATATTTTCATCTATTAGTAAAGTTTCTTTTTTATACCATAAAGCTTTGTTCACACAGTATAATTGCTGGGCGTAATTACGCACCGCAATTACGGTGTGTGCTCGGGAGCTCACGCCAATCGGTGTGTACTCCCGTGTGGCCAGCCTCATATACTGTCATTACTCACTGGTAGTATCCGCCGTGAATAATTCTCATGTCACTTATCTTCCTGCTCGCCGTAGGGCATGTTCACATGGCTGATTCTGGGACGAATTTCAGCCGTATTGCACTCCAATCCAGCTGAAATCCGTCCCAGACAATACGGTAATCCACAGTTCTCACGTGGACATGGCCTAATGGTATAAACCCGGGAACTACCTGCTCTGGTGTTACAAAGATTATTTTTTTATTTTTACAAAACAGGGAATGAAAGAACTTATCGAAAGACTTGAAAAAAAAGTAAAAGATAAGCATCCTGGTGAAGATTATTGTTTCTCAAATGATCCTCAATGGGCACCAGGAGAAGAGCAACCAGGTCCCTAATCTGACCCTGACAACCGTTTATTGGACCTACGGTGGTGTCAATGCACACAAATGTGTCTTGAGAAAACTGTAACAGAAAGTATATGCTGTAGAGAACTATATGACTTAGAACATCTATTTGAAAATTTTCTGGTCTGCATTACCAAACATCCTGCATTTCCATCTGTATGCCAAGATGAAGAAGATCTTATTCGGATTCTCACTATTCACAGTTCCTACAAAAGACATTCTATTGATCCAAGCAAGCCAAGGTAATCTAAACGTTATTTTAACAGGGTTAATTTAAAAATTAAATTATATTATGACCTCAGTAATTTTATTTTTAAATAATATATTTGTCTCTTTTGTATCTTATACAGATGTTTAAGACTAGCAGCATACAGATCATTTACTGCATGGGTTTATGGGATACTTGGAAAACACAACTGGCGACCAATACCATCTTGCGTCGTGTGCAAGATTCGGGAGACTTTTCCAGATCCAAATGGAAGGTATACTGGTTTCCAGTATTATGAAGACCGACCACTTGGTGATGCTGATTTTGATTTAAATTTTTAGGGATTTTAACGCCCCCAAATTTTTTTAACTTAAAAATGTTTTGTTTTACATAAGAAATAATTGTTAACACCATATTACATCACATCAGAGAATACTCTGGTGAGTCCCTCAAAGTAACTATACTTTAATCACTTATAAGTGTGCAAAGCTCCTATGTACAACTGGTATCTACTAATTGTATGTTGGTAATATACAGTCTGTAGAGTCTGTGTACACTGGTACCTACCACTGCAAGGTGGTAATATTGGTTGTAGTATAATGGTTAATATTCAGTAATGGAATGATGTATTATTTAGCCACTATGTTGTACTGATATGTGGTCATGATGTTGAAGTATTATTCGGTCACTATGTGGTAATGAATGATATGTGGTCTTAGTGGGATTAGTGGTAATATTGTCCTTGGGATTCTGTTTTTGTGTAGCTGTGTTACTTGGTATTTGTCTGACTTTTATTTAGTAGTTTTATACGTACAACATTGTGTTATAGCTTTTTGTATATTCAGGCACTGGTTGATGGTGATTCAATATGTTGCAGCATGGTGCAACATGTTAAGGAGGGGATACATTTCTTCACCCTGCTCTTAGTGCAATTTAGCCTAGGAATGGCCCTGGTTATAGGTACAGGGCCGCCATACAGGGGGTACTCCTGTATGGGGCCCGGTGAAATAAGGGGCCCGCAGCAAGCAGGCCCCTTATTTCACATTATAGAACAGAGATCGGCGCATCTGAGCGCCGATCTCAATACAGGACCCGGCCGCCGCCCGGCGGCAGCCGGCGAGTGGTGGCGGCGCTGCTGGGAGGGGGCCCGCGCTTCTGGGAGGGGGCCCGCGCTCCCGGCCACAGCTGCGCTCCGCCTCCTATCCAAAGGGAGTTTGTACTTACAGTTCCTGCGCGCTGTAGCCGGAGCCGGGCCCTCCTCCTCTGTCTGTGGGCAGGATTCAGAACGTGAATCCGTGAGGCCCCGCCCCTCGGGGCGGGGCCTCACAAGTTCAAAGTGTTCTGCATCCTGCCGCTGAGCAGTACACCGCGCGCGCGGATAGCGAAAGGAGGTCCCTGCTCCGGTTACAGCGCAGGACATGTAAGTACAAACAGCATGTCTGTGCACGCACGGTGCAGCTGTAACCGGGAGCCGGACCCCCTCCCAGTAGTTCTCCTTTCTCCCCCCAGCCCTGCATTACCATCTGGGGGGGGCCCTCCTCCCACAGCCCTGCACCACATGTGAGGGGGCCCTCCTCCCCCAGCCCTGCACCACATGTGGGGGGGCCCTCCTCCCCCAGCCCTGCATTATCATGGGGGGGCCTCCTCCCCCAGCCCTGCATCTCCTGTGGGGGGCCCTCCTCCCCCCAGCCCTGCATTATCATGGGGGGGAGCCCTCCTCCCCCAGCCCTGCATCTCATGTGGGGGCCCTCCCTCCCCCCAGCTCTGCATATTATGGTGGGCCCCTCCTCCCCACGCCTGCACTCATGTGGGGGGCCCCTCCTCCCCCCGCGCCAGGCATATCAGGGTCCACTCTTACATGACTGGGCAGAGGCGGACATGTGGTTTGCGGGGGGGGCAGGGACACATGGTGGGGGGCGGGGGCCCCCCCCCACATGAGATGCTGGGCTGGGGGAGGAGGCCTCCCTCATGAATCAGGCTGGGGGGGAGGGCCTCCTCCCCCAGCCCTCTCTCAGTGGGGGGCCGTCCCTCCTCCGAGCCTTCGTCCCCTGCCCCCATCCGCAGCCATGTTCCCGCCCCCCACCCGCAGCCTATGCCCCTGCCCTGCCCCACACCCATGTAAGGGGGCCCCATCCATTGTCCCCCAGCTTTTGTGATATGGCTATCTACCCCCCACGCCCTGGACCAGGCTACCCCCGTCCCGGGCTCCCCACCCCCCTGGAAAAAACCGGCAACCAGCAGGCTACCTCACTGGCTACCTGAATATCTGCTACCCACCTACTTGGCTACCTACCCTTCTACCTACGGGAGATACCCTTACCTGCCCACTACACGGCTAACCTACCTACAGGGGGCCCACTACCTATCTACCTTTGGGGGGACTATATATAACTTACTACTAGGGCACCAAGGGAGTAATTATTGCCATTTGGGCCCTATGGATGGGGAATTTATTCATAGAGGGCGGGCACCGGTAGGAAGATGATAAAAAAAAAGTGAGGAGTCTCAGGTGTTTGTGTTGTGAATTCTGCAGGGATGGGTCGTGAGAAGTCATCATGGCGGTCTAGAGCGAACGCAGAAGAAAAGGGACCGTGAACGGCTCATCAGACATGACGTCAACAGTAAGTCACTAAATGTAACTGCGCTGTGTGTACTTGTATCTACCACTATATGGTCACTGAGTGCCAGTAATATTGGTCTTATTGTAATGAATTTTATTCAAAGACAGTATGATGGCATTAGTCAACATCTTTATGGTGGTGATGTGGTGGTATTATATGGTCTTTGTAAATTGTTGTTGTTTGGCAATATTGGTCTTGGTATACTGGTTTGATCAGTGATATAATAGTGGTAATCAGGTGGTGGTATTTGCTGGGCCGAACAATACAGATAAACTGTATGTTGCAAAATCCAGCAAGAACTAAATCCAAAAACAATGGTGCAATTGCAATTTTTCTGGGGGCGGGGTGATGGGATTGCTGGGGGCGGGACGATGGGGTTGTTGGGGGCGGGGTTTGTGGGGGGCCCAGACGCTTCCGTTGTATGGGGCCCTGAAATTTCTGTCGGCAGCCCTGTATAGGTATATAGGGCCTCCAGTATGTAAGTAGGTATATATGTCCCCTCAGTAGGTTATAGGTATAGAGGGCCCCCAGTATGCAGGAATATACAATGCCAAGCAAAAGGGTAACAATTAGAGATGGGCGAATCGATTCTAACGAAGTGGAATTCGTTTAGAATTTCAGGAAAACTTCGGTTCTGCACGAAGCCGAAGTTTATGGTACTTTGCGGGAACGAATCGTCTTTTTTTTCTAAAATGGCCACGAGACCATGGCATGACATGGGGCAGAGAACTCTGGGAGGAAGAAAGGAACACCCGCAATGACAGACATGAAGCCAATCAGCAACCAGCAGTTTTCTGTGACGTCACAGCCCTATAAATACGGACGCCATGTTAAATTCTCACACTTGTCATTATGTCTCCTGTCATAAGCATCTCTCTGCTGCATGACTATATTGCACTCTTTATAAAGCAAACTAGTTTTTTCAGCTACTGGGGTGAAAGACCTTCAAAAGTTTGTGTAATATACACACTTTTTACTCAACCAGCGTTATTATCTATCTGCTGTAGCACTATATTGCACTCTTTATAAAACAAACTCGTTTTTTCAGTGACTGGGGTGAAAGACCTTCACAAGTGTGTGCAATATACACACTTGTTACTCAACCAGCGTTATTATTTTGTTTTAGTTTGTGGGGTATTCTCCCTAAAGTCCAGGGTGGGTGTATTTCTGCCCCATATACGCCTGAATTCCATCTGGTTTTTCCGTAGGGTATTTTATACCCAAGGGTTAATTTAGCCTCTTGATTGTGGGGTAATTTGGAGTAAAATACAGGGTGTGTGTCACGTCAAGGGAGGTACAGTGAGACCTGACTGGAACCCAGCCCACTGTCCCTGCCTGCTTGACGTGCTGCCCTAGGCGGCAGACGGCAACTGGGCGAGGTAGAATAGTCAGACAGTCCGGGTCAATATCAAATCAGGAACGTCAAGCTACATATCAGAACCAGAGGGATAAACGGAAACAAGCCGAGGTCAAACACGAACGGGAGCGAGGTACAAAATCAGAAGACAAGCCGGGGTCAGGTATACGGATAAACAAACAAGCAATAAGCACAGGTATGAAGGCAGCCAGGAAATTTCACAGGCGCAGCACTCATCTAGCAGGGAGTTTAAATGTGTTTCCCGGACACCGCCCCTGTAGCTGATTGGAGCGGCCTCCGGGTCCGCCCATTGACTGGTGCGACATGCCCCCTCTCCAGAGTGGCTGGACCTTTGTCACTCACAGAGCTGCCAGCAGCAAGTGTATCAGGGTGGGGTTGCAAATCAGCTGCTGCAGCCTGTTGATCCCTGCAGCCTGAGCGCAACCTAGCCTTGACAGTGTGTGTATTTTTACCCCATATACGCCTGAATTCCATATGGTTTTTCTCTAGGGTATTTTATACCCAAGGGTTAATTTAGCCTCTTGATTGTGGGGTAATTTGGAGTAAAATACAGGGTGTGTGTATTTTTACTCCATATACGCCTGAATTCCATCTGTTTTTTCTGTAGGGTAGTTTATACCCAAGAGTTAATTTAGCCTCTTGATTGTGGGGTAATTTGGAGTAAAATACAGGGTGTGTGTATGGGTGTGTGTATTTTTACCCCATATACGCCTGAATTCCATCTGGTTTTTCTGTAGGGTAAATTATACCCAAGGGTTAATTTAGCCCCTTGATTGTGGGGTAATTTGGAGTAAAATACAGGGTGTCTGTATTTTTACCCCATATATGCCTGAATTTCATCTCATTCATTCTGTAGGATATTTTATACCAAGGGTTAATTTATCCTCTGGTTTTGTGGGGGTATTTGAGTCAAATACAGGGTGTGTGTGTTTCTGCCACATACACGCCTGAAATCCATCAACTTCAGACCGGTGGGGGTATTTTAATCTGTAGCCAAGAGTTAATTTATTCACTTTTTGTGGAGAATTCTGTGTCAAATCCATTGGACAGACAGGCTTTGGAAAGGAGGGTGCATATTGTGCAGCCCAAACTCTGCTTTGAACCTGTATTGAAATGGAACTTTTTTTACCACTTTTTGGCCAGCTCGTACCTGAGGTGAAATTGTACCTTTTATTTTGTGCGTCCCAGTTTTTTTCAAAGAGGCACCTTGTACTTTAATTTGGATACAGAAATTTTCTAGTAACTGTTGGTGTACTTCATTGGTGCAAAAACCACCTTTTCTTATCCGTATAACTTTTAAATAGCTGTATTGGACTTTGGTGTGCCCCAGTTTTGTTCAAATAGCCACCTTGTACTTAAATTTGGATACAGAAATTTTCTAGTAACTGTTGGTGTATTTTTTACTATATTACATTTTTACTGTATTTTGAACTGTCCCGCCTTTGAATATGATTGGTCAATTTTTCTCCATAGGATATAATGGGACATTTTCGCTCCTATTCTGATTGGCTGGTTTATGCCGACCAATGAGAATAGCTTAAACAATTTGAATTACTGTATTTCCCGGCAATTCTCTCTATTGCAATTCCCTATGTAGCGCCGGTCTCGGCGACAAACGCGTTGTTCGGGTTTTTAACTGCTTTATTTGTAAAGAAGGGTTCTGCTCTTTATCTGATAATGTTTTACATTTAATAAAAAATATTTTTTTATTCATACTCCATGCCGCACGGCGCTGAGCGCCGAGATTGCATTGCGCCCATCTCTCCATAGACTATAATGGGAGAAGTAGCCCGCTCCCTCCCTTGACTTTACAGCGATAGATGTTCCTTTAAAATTCTCTACCTAACTACATAAAATCTTCAAATCTCTGATCTAACTAAGTTGTAAGGATCACAGCTAACAGTAGAGCTTTCTCTGTGAAGAAATAGAATAATTTTGCTGAGCTGTTTGGACACAGGCAGAGCGCACGTCCTACTGCTATGAGACGCTGAGAGACACTGATCATGAACAGGAAGGGCTGTTCTATGTAAAACGAGGTCATGGGATTTTTCCAGCCAATCGCAACCATACACATCCCAGTCATGACGTCGCACACACATCTCACCCTGCTCTATTCTGTAAGCTGATTTGCTGCCCGCCAAAATGACAGGAAGCGCCGAAAATGGCGCGATATTAATAGATGATGCACAGATTTTAACCTAAATTATCGCATGATCTAAAAATTTCGATCAACATAAAAAACTGTGCCAATTTCAACTTTGTCGATAATAATCGCTCAACACTACTCAGGAACAGATTTTAACCTAAATTATCGCATGATCTAAAAATTTCGATCAACATAAAAACTGTGCCAATTTCAACTTTGTCGATAATAATCGCTCAACACTACTCAGGAACGCTTTCTCTAAGGCTCGGAAGCAACAAAGATCCAGCAGGGAAGTGACGTGGACCTAACCCTTATATAGGGTCAGCGCCCGGCAATTATCCAATTACTGGCCGGCAAAAGGAGAAGACGGAACAGGAGCGTGGTTAGGTGAGTTACCAGAGCGAGTGCGCCCGCAGCCCATCCTACGGCCAGCGTGGCCCTGAGGGGACCCTGAGGGGGGAGCACGGGTGCGCCTGCGGGCCGGGCCGCGGTACCGCCCGTGACATCCGCCCAGTAAGTTATAGGCAAGGATGTTCCTAGGGGCGGGCAGTCGCCTAGGGCGCCACAGCGAAACTCTCCAGGGGGTATCGCAGTGGCGCTTACCAGGGGGGAAGGGGAGGGCACCACCCACCCTGCCTGTCCAGAGAGTAATATCTGACTTTAAAAATGTCCATGTAGAGTTAGCAGCTGCACAATAACAATGCAGCTGCTGCTACCGGGGGAAGTGAGAAGGCAGGACGGTTCATTACCGTCCTTGCATTCTCGATTGTGCGCTGTATACACACATCAGCATAACAGTGGGTGTGATGAAAGCCTTGCTTCCGACCTAGGAGATCCTGGAAGCAGTGTACATCACACTGCTTAAGCCGGAGCTGGCAGCACGGTGGGAGAACATGAGGTGATCTCTACCTACAGGGGAAAAATTACTCTACCTCCAGGGAACATATTTGTACCTGTGCGGGGGCAAATATCTACCTACAGGTGGCATATATCTCTACCTACAGGGGCATAGTTCTACCTACAGGGGGCAAATATCTACACCTATGGGGGCATATTTTTCTACCTACAAGGGACATATACCTACCTACAGGGGGCATATCTCTACCTACAGGGGCCTTATATATCTACCTACAGGGGCCCCCTTTATAAAAGTAACCTCCCGGGGGCCTTTCTATGTCTACCAACGGGGGGCTTAAAATATAGCCCTACAAGGGGTATGTAAAACAAACCTACAGGGTTTTAAATATACCAAAACCAAATTTGGGGGTTTTATATACTACCTAATGGGGGGGCCCATCAAAACCTACCTACTGATTTGGGGGTCTATTTTTTCCCCGAAAAGGGGCCAAAACATCCCTCCCCCAAACCTACCTACGGGGGCCCTACATCCCCATATTAACCTTACTAGGACCTATATTCCTACTTTTTGGGAGCCTTTTATAACCCCTTTATTTTCAAATGGGGGCCAAGAACTTTCCTTTGGGGGGCCCTTTAATAATTTACCTACCCCCATACTAATTGGGGGTTTTAAAAGGGGTTTTTCCCAAAACCCCTTTTTTCCCTCCCTCAAAAGTTTGCGGTTGGGGCCCCCTGGGCCCCGGGGATTTGGGGGGGCCGGTTTTAGTTCTTAATTTTAAAAAAAAAACGCCCTTTCAAGAGGCCATTGGGCCCTTTCACCCGCGCCACGGTCTTGCGCGTTTCCCAGGGCCGGGATCCTTTATTTACTCATCCTCGGCGGGAAGGGAGGATCTCTAGGTCTAGCTGAGTGAAAAAGGGTTTAGGGGGTTGGGCCAAACCCGCAAATTCAGTGCTCCCGCATTTATTTTTGCTATGTTTTCCCCCTTGGGTTCGCCCCTGTCCTAAAAAAAAACTTTGAGCTTTTTTTTAAACATTTTTTTTTTTCAAAAAGATTTTAAGCGCCCACGACTTTCAACGGGATCTAAAAAATGGGCTTTCCTATCCTATCTTTACCTCTCAATCGACCCAAATTTCAGCCCTCGCGGGGGTAAACCAAAACCTCCTTTTATTCAAGAGAAAAAAAAAAAAAACCCCCAAACCTGAAAAGCTGCCCTTTTTAAAGACACCTTTTAGAGTGGGGGGGGACAAAACCCAAAAGGGAAGCCCCAACCTTCCTTCCCCATATAGGTTAAAAAAATAAGTCCCACCAAGTATAACGTATGTTTTCTGCACAAAAAAACATTTCTGAAAAAACGAATGCAAACCTGGTGCCACTGCGGGCTGCGGCACACATGGGAATTATACATATAAAACACACAGACCGCTCACCACCTCTCTTTTCCCCGTAGTTTAGGTATTGAAAAGGGGTGAAAGCAGGGGTTAAATTTTTAGAGGGTTTTAGATGGGTTTTGGGGTTTGAGCCCAGGGGTTTGGGTTAAGGAAATGTTAGGGGTTTGAAGGGAAAGGGGGTTTTGGGTTTTTGGTTAGGGTTTTGGTTAGAGCTGGGGTTAGGGTTAGAGGGAGTTTGGGTTTTATCCCAAGGGGTTTGGGGTTTTTTAGAAAGGGGGTTAAAAAGGTTAAACCCCCTAATTTTTTAAAAGTAGGGAATTTTTGGGTTTAGAGGTAGGGTTTTAAGGGGTAGAGCCGGGGGTTTGGGGTTTTGGGTTTTTGCGTTAGACTAGGGTTTAAGGAAACCCATGGTTAGGGGTTTGGCCCAGGGTTTAGGGGTTTGAGTTGGGTTTGGGTTTTAAAAGGGAGGTTTTAGGGGTTTGGGGGTAGGGGTTTTTGGGGTTTTTAACTAGGGGTTTGAGGGAGGGGGAAGGGGGTAGGGGTTGAGGTTAGAGCTATGGGGTTTGGGTTAGAGCTTGGGTTTTTGGGGGTTTTAACTAGGGGTTTTGGGGTTTGAAACTAGGGTTTTGGGGTTTAAAAGGGGGTAGGGGTTTGGGTTAAGCTAGGGTTTTGGGGTTTTAAGGGAGGGTTTTAGAAAGGGGTTGGGGTTTTAAAATAAAAAGGGTTTAAATGTTTTAAAATAAAAGGGAGGGTTAAAAGGTGGGTTAGGGTTTAAAAAGCTTGGGGTTTTTGGGTTAAAGGGTTTTAGATAGGGGTTTTGGGTTATAAATTGGGGGTTAGGGGTTTTAGATAGGGTTTTGGGGTTTGAGCTAAGGGGTTTGGGGTTTTGGCTAGGGGTTCCGGTTAGAAACTAGGGGGTTTGGGGGTTTGGGGCTAGGGGTTAGTCTGGGGAAAGGGGTTTGCGGGAGAGTTAAAAGGGGTTTAAGGGAGGGGTTAGGGTTAGAGGGAGGGTTAGGGTTTGGGTTAAACCTTGGTTTTTTGGGTTTTTGAGGTAAGGGGGTTTCAGGTAGGGGTTTTTGGGGGGGCCCAGGGTTAGGGGGTTTTAAACAGGGGTTAGGGGTTTGAGGGAGGTTAAGGGGGTTTTTGATTTGATTAGGGGGTTTTTAAAAAAGGGGTTAAAGGGGTTTTAGCTAGGGTTAGGGGGTTTGGGGGGTTTGGGGGTTAGGGTTAGAAACTTAAGGGTTTTTGGGGGAGGGGTTTGGGGTTTGACTAGGGTTAGGGTTTTGAGCTATGGGGTAGGTTTAGGGTAGGGTTTAGGGGTTTAAAGGGAGGGGTTCCGGTTAAGCTATTTTCCAAAACTAGGGTTTTGGTTAGAGCTAGGGTTTTGGGTTAAATGGTAAGGGTTTTTGGGTTATAGATAGGGTTTAAAGGTTTTAGAAAGAATTAAAGGGTTTTTAGCTAAGGGGTTGGGGTTTGAGGGAGGGGTTAGGTTAAGCCCAGGGTTAGGGTTAGATCTATTAAAACTAGGGGAAAAGGGTTTGGATTTGACCCAGGGTTTGGGTTTTGACAAGGGGTTAGGGTTAGAGCTAGGGGTTAAAGTTTTGCGCTAGGGGTTTGAGCCAAAGGGTTTGGGTTAGAGCTAGGGTTAGGGGGTTTAAAAGCTAGGGGTTTGGGGTTTTTGCCTAAAAGGGGAAAAGGGTTTAAAATAGGGGTTTGAGCTAGGTTAGGGGTTTGAGCTAGGGGTTTTGACTAGGGGTTTGGGTTTTAAATAGGGGTTTGGGTTAAAAGGGAGGGTTAAGGGGTTTTGCGGTGGGGGGGTTAGAACTAGGGTTAAAGGGTTTTTAAAGCTAGGGTTTGGGGTTTGATCTTAAAGGGTTTAAGGGGCTAGGGGGTTTAAAGGCCCAGGAAATTTGAGTAGGGTTTTGGGATAAGCTAGGGTTTTTGGGTTAAGCTTAAAGGGTTAAGGGGGTTTGAGCTAGGGGGTTTGAGCTAGGGTTAGAGCTATTGTTAAGGAGCTAGGGTTAGGGGGGTTTAAAAGGGTAGGGTTAAAGGGGGACGGGAGGGTTAGGGGGGTTTTAGAAAATTTTTTGGGGTTAATAGATAGGGGGAAAGGGTTTTTAGGGGAGGGGGTTTGGGTTAAAAGCCAAAGGGGTTAAAAGGGTTTGATCTAGGGTAAAAACTAGGGGTTTTGGGGTTTTAAAAATTTAGGATTTGAGCTAGGGTTTTGGGTTTTGAGCTAGGATTTGGGGTTTGTGCTAGGGTTTGAGCCCAAGGGTTTAAAAGGGTTTTGCACTAGGGGGTTTGAGCTAGGGTTTTTTGGGGGAGAGCTAGGGTTTAGGGTTAAGCTAGGGTTAGGGGTTTAGAGCTTTGGGTTTAAAGGGTTAACCCCCAAAAATGGGAAAAAAGGGTTTTGAGCTAAAAAAATTTGGGGGAATAAAGAACTTAAACGAAAGGGCTTGAAAAAAAATAAAAATAACACCTGGTGAAGTTATTGTTTTTTCCCAAAAAGAACCCAAAGGGCACCAGGAAAGAAACAAACCCCGGGCCCCGAATCTGACCCCGACAACCGTTTATTTTGGGCCTACGGTGGCTCAAATGCACCCAAAGTGCTTTGAAAGAAAACTTGTTTAACCCCAAAAATAAATGCTGTAGAAAAACCAAAAATTTACTTAAACATCAAATTTAGAAAATTTTCTGGTCTCATTCCCCAAAAAATCCTTCATTTCCATCTGTATTCCAAGGGAAAAAAAGAAATCTTTAAAATTTTGGAAATTTTCACTATTCACATTTCCCACAAAAGCATTTTTATTTATCCAAAACAAGCCAAGTAAACCCAAACGTTATTTTAACAGGGTTAATTTTAAAAAAAATTAAAATTTTTATTAAAGGGCCCAGTAATTTTTTTTTTTAAATAAATAAAATTTTTTTTCTTTTTTATTTTAAAACAGATGTTTTTTTGACTACAGCATACAGAACAATTTTTCTGCATGGGTTTTAATTGGGAAACTTGGGGAAAAAACAACGGGGACCCAAAACCCCTCTTGGTCGTGTTTCAAGATTTTTTGGGGGAAATTTTTCCCAAACCAAAAAGGAAGGGATACTTTGGGTTTTCCCTATTAAAGAAGAAAAACCCACCACCTTTGGGGATGCTGATTTTGGAAATTTTAAAATTTTTTAAAGGGGTTTTAAAAGCCCCAAAAAATTTTTTTTAATTTAAAAATTTTTTGTTTTAAAAAAAAGAAAAATTTTTACACCATTTTTATTTTGTACTTATTTTACCCGTTTTTAAATTTTTCAAATGTTTATTTTTTACTATTTTAAAATTCAAAACAGTGAATAATTTTTTACTTGAAAATAAAAAGTAAATTTCTTTTTTACATTAAAAAAATTTTTCTCTTAAAAAACATAGAATTTTTAAATATAGGATTGTTTTCACACTTATTACTCATATATGTAAAAACACAATGTCAAACAATTTGAAAAATACATTTATTTTTTCAAAAAAAATATCAAAATAACAAAAGGTAGAAACAAAAAAACGGCATCGCTCTAACTTCACAAAAATTAAAAATTTCCAACAACGTTAGTATCACCTTTGATAAATTTTTGAAATGTTGGGGGTCAACTACAAAAACAGAGCAAATCCATCCCGCCCCCCCACAACAAAAAGAGTCCCGGGGGGGTCACCAAACTTCTCTTTAAAAGGATTTTTTGCAAAACATTCCCTTCTCAATAAAAAAATCTCTGCTTGCTGTCAGTGAATTTGGGTGAAAAAATCTAAACAGACATAATGCTTTTTCCTTTTAGTGACAATTGAGTGAAAAAAACAAATAAAGATGTCCAAATCTATTATTCGACTTAGTATTTACAGCCAAATCCCTGAAAAAACAAGCAGAGATCCTTTACTTCTCTAAAAACAAGCATTTTTTACTCCTCGTTCTAGTGGTTTGTTGACCCACATTGTATGACAACAGGCCCAAAATCTTTACGGGAAAACAAAGGGCAAATGTCACTTCCATTAAATAACACTGCTTTGTCATGACATCTGGGTTAAATATCTAAGACAGGACAAATAGCTTCTTGCCCCTTTATGACAATTGAGTAAAAAATACAAATAAAGATTCAACTCTATTATGTTTTGTCTTAGTATTACCCAAAACTACTGACAGCCCAAAGAGATCTTTATCTCTGAAAGCAAGCTTTTTACTCCTCTTTTCTGTGGGGGTTGACCCACATTGTACTGACAACAGGGGAGATCTTTACGGAACTACAAGGACAAATGTCAGCTTCAAGTAAAGATCTCTGCTTGCTGTCAGTATCATTTTAGTATAAATATCTAAGACAGACATAATAGCTTCTTGCATATCAGTGACAATTGAGTGAAAAATACAAATAAAGATGTCAACTCTATTATGTCTGACTTAGTTATTTACAGCCAAATCTCAGTGATAGCAAGCAGAGATCTTGACTTCTCTGAAAGCAAGCATTTTTTACTCCTCTGTTCTAGTGGTGTTGACCCACATTGTACTGACAACAGGAGAGATCTTTACGGAACTACAAGGACAAATGTCAGCTTCAAGTAAAGATCACTGCTTGCTTTCAGTGACATTTGGGTGTAAATATCTAAGACAGACATAATAGCTTCTTGTCTGTCTGAGACAATTGAGTGAAAAATACAAATAAAGATGTCAACTGTATTATGTCTTAGTTATTTACAGCCAAATCTCACTGACAGCAAGCAGAGATCTTTACTTGAAGTTGACATTTGGTCGTGTAGTTGAGTAAAGATCTCTGCCTGTTGTCAGTACAGTGTGGGTCAAAACCACTTGAAGAAAAGTAAAACCTGCTTGCTTTCAGTGTAATTTATATGTAAAACACTAAGAGACATAACAGGTGCTTGCTGTCAGTGAACGTTGGGTGATAGAGTTGACATCTTTACTTGGGTGATAGCTGCTTGTTTGTCAGTGACAATTGGGTGATAAATCCAAGTAAAGATGTCAACTCTGTCACCCAACGTTCACTGACAGCAAGCACCTGTTATGTCTCTTATTTGTTGGACAGTGAGGAAAAATAGCAGGAGAAGCCTGACTGCCCCTGCACAGAGTTAGTTTACAATGTAGGGTGAAGGAATGTAAAATGAAAGACACTGGCAAACATCCTGCTCCTGCCATGTGTGAGGAGTGTGAGGACAGCAGGAGATTCTGGAGAAGAGTTAGCCCATCCCCCAAGCACAGTGCAAACAGGAGGGAGGGGGGAAGTGAAGAGCGGACAGACTGTGCTGGCCGGGCAGGGAAGCTACTGCGCCTGTCAGGCTGTGTGTCAGGATGTGCTCGTTCCCGAGGGGGCTTCAGAGGAAGAGATAAGAACCACGCAAGCACGGCCAGGCAGGCAGGAGGCTTAGAACAGGTCGGCTCCAATGACAACCAGCTTTAAACAGTGATAAGGTAATCAAGGCTGCAGCGGTGGCACCTTTCACTTCTTTTAATGACATGCAATTAGGAAAGTGCTAAACTTATGATTTCTAAGCATCCCACGTCGACTTTACATGGTGGCAAAACCCCTTTAACTACCTCCTATTGGGAATACATAACAAGACTAAAACTTCAGAGCCCCATAGCATTTTTACTGTTAGAGGAACAAGGGGGACATTATTACCATTTGGCAAGATATAGATGGGGAGTTTGTACAGAAGTAGGAATTGGTAGAGAAGTGCTGGAAAGGTGAGGAGTCTAAGATGTTTGCTTTGTAAGTTTTACAGTGAAGAGTCATGGCTGGGAGAATTTGTCATGGCGGTCTGGGACGGATGGAGAAGAAAAAGGAGAAGAGGACAATTCATTGGAGAAGAGAACATCACATCAGAGACTTCTCTGGTGAGTCCCTCAATGTAACTTTACTGTAATCACTTATATGTGTGCAAAGCGCCTATGTACAACTGGTATCTACTAATTGTATGGTGGTAATATACAGTCTGTAGAGTCTGTGTACACTGGTACCTACCACTGCAAGGTGGTAATATTTGTCTTTATATAATGGTCAATATTCAGTAATGGTATGGTGTATTATTCAGCCACTATGTTGTACTGATATGTGGTCATGATGTTGAAGTATTATTCGGTCACTATGTGATAATGCATGATATGTGGTCTTTGTGGGATTAGTGGTAATATTGTCCTTGGGATTCTGTTTTTGTGTAGCAGTGTTACTTGGTAATTGTCTGACTATTATTTAGTAGTTTTATACGTACAACATTGTGTTATAGCTTTTTATATATGCAGGCACTGGTTAATGGTGATTCAATATGTTGCAGCATGGCGCAACATGTTAAGGAGGGGATACATTTCTTCACCCTGCTCTTAGTGCAATTTAGCCTAGGAATGGCCCTGGTTATAGGTATATAGGGCCCCCAGTATCTAAGTAGGTATATATGTCTCCTCAGTACGTTATAGGTATAGAGGGCCCCCAGTATGCAGGAATATACAATGCCAAGCAAAAGGGTAACAATTAGAGATGGGCGAATCGATTCTAACGAAGTGGAATTCGTTTAGAATTTCAGAAAAACTTTGGTTCTGCACGAAGCCGAAGTTTATGGTACTTCGCGGGAACGAATCGTCTTTTTTTTCTAAAATGGCCACGAGAACATGGCGTGACATGGGGCAGAGAACTCTGGGAGGAAGAAAGGAACACCCGCAATGACAGACATGAAGCCAATCAGCAACCAGCAGTTTTCTGTGACGTCACAGCCCTATAAATACGGACGCCATGTTAAATTCTCACACTTGTCATTGTGTCTCCTGTCATAAGCATCTCTCTGCTGCATGACTATATTGCACTCTTTATAAAGCAAACTAGTTTTTTCAGCTACTGGGGTGAAAGACCTTGTGTAATATACACACTTTTTACTCAACCAGCGTTATTATCTATCTGCTGTAGCACTATATTGCACTCTTTATAAAACAAACTCGTTTTTTCAGTGACTGGGGTGAAATACCTTCACAAGTGTGTGCAATATACACACTTGTTACTCAACCAGCGTTATTATTTTGTTTTAGTTTGTGGGGTATTCTCCCTAAAGTCCAGGGTGGGTGTATTTCTGCCCCATATACGCCTGAATTCCATCTGGTTTTTCCGTAGGGTATTTTATCCCCAAAGGGTTTTTAATTTAGCCTCTTGTTTTTGTGGGGAAATTTTGGGAAAGAAAAAATACAGGGGTGTTTAAACGTCAAGGGGGGGTAAAAGTGGGGACCTGACGGGAAACCCCACCCCAAAACGGGCCCCCCTGCCTGTTTTGCTTTGTTTCCCCTGGGCGGAAAGACGGAAATTTTGGGCGAGGAAAAGAATAGCCCAGAAGCCCGGGGTTTCAAATATAAAAAAAATTCAGGAACGCCCAAGCAAACAAATCAAAACCAGGGGGATAAACGGAACAAGCCGAGGTCAAACCAAGGGAGCGGGGTTTAAAAAAAATAAAAGAAAAAACCCGGGGTCGGAGAAAAAAGCCGAGGTCAGGTAATGTAAACAAACAAGCAATAACACAGGAAAGAAGGCACCCAAAGGAAAAAAACACAGGCCCCAGCACTCATCTAGAGGGAGTTTAAATGTTTTTCCCGGCCCACCCCCCCCTAAAAGCTGATTGGGGGGGCCCCCGGGCCCCTCCCTTTGACGGGTTGCGACACGCCCCCTGTCCGGATTTGGCGGGACCTCTGTCACTCCACGGGGGGCCCTGCCACAGCAAGTGTATCGGGGGGGGTTAAAAAATCAGCTTCCCTACCCTTTTGATCCCTGCACCCTTTGAGCAAAAACCCTTTGGCCTTAAACAGTGTGTGAATTTTTACCCCCATTTTACCCCCTGAATTCCATAGGGTTTTTTTCCTCTAGGGTTTTTTTTTAACCCAAGGGTTAAATTTTTAAGCCTCTTGTTGGGGGGGAAATTTTTGGAGAAAAAATACAGGGTTTGTGTTTTTTTACTTCAATATAGTTTTAATTTCCCCATCTGTTTTTTCTGTAGGGTAGTTTTTCCCCAAGATTTAATTTGGGCCTCTTGATTGGGGGGTTTAATTTGGATTTGAAATAAAGGGGGTGTGTGTTTTTTTTAACTCCAAATACCTAAATTCCATTGTTTTTTTTTTGGGGTTAGTCTTTTACCCAAGAGTTAATTTAGCCTCTTGTTTTGTGGGGAAAATTTGGAGTAAAAAAAGGGGTGTGTGTTTTTTTAAACCCCCATATACGCCTAAATTCCCCATTTTGTTTTTCTGTGGGGTTAAATTAAAACCCAAGGGGTTTTAATTTACCCCCTTGATTGGGGGGGTTAATTTGGATTTAAAATAAGGGTGTCGAAATTTTTACCCCTTTTAAAAATGCCTGAATTTCATCTAAATTCATTCTTTTGGTTATTTTATACCAAGGTTTAAATTTTATCCTCGGGTTTTGGGTTGGGGGTTTTTTGAGCCCAAATACGGGAAATTTGTGTTTCTGCACATACACCCGTGAAATCCTTTCAATTTCAGACCGGGGGGGGAAAATTTTAATCTGTTGGCCCAAGATTTTAATTTATTCACTTTTTGGGGGAAAGAATTCTGTAAAAAAATCCATTGGACGGGTCAGGTTTTTGGGAAAGGAGGGTCCCAAAATTTTTGGGGAAACCCCAAAACTCTGCTTTGAATTTATTGAAATGGAATTTTTTTTAAACCACTTTTTGGCCAGCCGAAACCTGAGGTAAAATTTGGGTCCCTTTTTTTTTGTCGCCCCAGTTTTTTTTCAAAGGGGCACCTTTGGTATTTAATTTTTTGGGATACAAAAATTTTTCTAGTAACGGGTTGGTGAATTTCATTGGTCCCAAAAACCCCCTTTTCTTATCCGTTTTAACTTTTAAATACTGAAATTGCATTTTGGGGTGCCCCCCCAGTTTTTTAAAAATTCCACCTTGTATTTAAAATTTTGGGATACAAAAAAATTTTCTGGTAAACTGTTGGTGTATTTCTTTTGGTGGCAAAACCCAAACCTTTTTTTAAATCCGTAAAATTTTTTAAAATTAGCGGGTTTGCACTTTTTGCCCCCGGTTTTGTTCACAGAGCCACCTTGTACTTAAATTTTGGGAAATTACAGAAATTTTCTAGTAACTGTTGGGTTTTATTTCCATTGGTGCAAAAACCCCCTTTTTTCTTACCCCTAAAACTTTTAAATAGTGTTTTGGCACTTTGGGCTCCCCCAGTTTTGTTCAAATAGCCACCTTGTATTTAAAAATTTGGATACAGAAATTTTTGTAAACTTTTGGGTTGTTTTTTAAATTGGTGAAAAACCACCTTTTTTATCCTTATAACTTTTAAAAAAGTTTTTTTTTATTGCCCTTTTGTGCGCCCCGGGTTTTTGGGTTCACAGGCCCCCATGTATTTAAATTTGGTTACAAAAAAATTTTCTAGAAACTGTTGGTGTATTTAAATTGGGGGAAAAAAACCCCCCTTTTCTTGTCCGTGTAACTTTTTAAATTTAGCTGTATTGCATTTGGTCCCCGCCCCAGTTTTTTTAAAAATACCCAAACCTTGAAATTTAAAATTTTAAATTTTTTTTTAAAAAAGGAAATTTCTAAAAACTTTTGGTGTATTTTCTTTGGAAAAAACCCCACCTTTTTTACCCCTTTAAAAATTTTTAAATAATTTATTGCATTTTTGGTGCGCCCCATTTTTTTTCCAAAGGGGCCACCTGTACTTAAATTTGGATACAGACATTTTTTATTTAACTTTTGGGTGAAAATTTAATTGAGAAAAAAAACCTTTTCTTACCCGTAAAAATTTTTAAAAATAGTTGTAATAAATTTTGGGGTGGGGCCCCAGTTTTTTTAAAAATTGGCCCCCTTTTATCCCTTAAAATTTGGATCCCCGAAATTTTCTAGTAATTTTGGGTGTATTTCATTGGTGAAAAAAACCTTTTTTTTCTTACCTTTTAAAATTTTTTTAAAAACAGCTGTATTGCATTTTGGGTTTGCACCCCGTTTTTTTCCCACAGAGCCCCCTTGTATTTTAAATTTTGGTATAGTTTTTTTTCCTAGAAAACTTTTTGGGGGTTTTTTTAATTTGGTGAAAAAAACCCACCCTTTTCTTATCCTTTTAATGATTTTTTTAAATAGCTGAATGCACTTTGGTGCCCCCCAAATTTTTGTTCGAAAAAGGAAAAACCATATATTTAAAATTTTGGGATACCGAAATTTTTAGAAACTGTTGGGGGTTTTTAAATTGGGTTTAAAAAAACCACCTTTTGTTTTTCCTTTAAAAATTTTTAAAAATAGCTGTATTGCACTTTGGTGTGCCCCGGGTTTTGGGGGGGTTTTTCACAGAGCCATTTTGAAATTTAAATTTTGATAAAAAAAAATGTTCTATAACTTTTTTCTCATTTGTCATTGCTGAAAAAAAACCAATTTTTCACCCATGTAATTTTTAAATTTGGTTTTTTTGGGCGCTGGGGGGAAATTTCTCATTTTGGGCCCGAAATTTTAGCGCCCCTTGTATGATATTTTGGGGTTGGGAAAATTATAAATTTCCCTAGCCCTTACTGGGAGTTTTTAAATCCCTGGGACTAAAAGGGAAAAGAAAATTTTGTTTTTTGTCTTAGGGTTTTTCTTAAAACCAGACCGCATTTCACAGGTATTGGGATAGAAACAATTCTGTTTCTAACCCTTGTTGGCTTTTGGAATTAGGGGATTTAAAAATTTCTGTGATTTTGGTTTTTTCAATAAGAGACTTTTAAAAAACCCCTTTTTCCAAATTTTTAAATTTATATTTTTAAAACTTTGGAGCAAAAATGCAGGGGGTTTAAGCGAGCAAAGAGGGGTGTAGAACATGGGGGTTTTAGAGGTAGAGAGAAGATGCCCCTTCCATTCGGGGGCGACAACACGCACCAGTGGATCTTGGGGTTGAAAGGACCGTCAGGCCGGTTCTTCGCTGGGTCTTTGCCCTGTGAATCTCATTTAACGAACAGGCCCAATCTTTTCTTCGGGGGTTTTTAATAAAAACCCTGAAATCCAGCAGTTTTAAACCTCCTGTCCCCCACCCAGGCCCCCAAAAAAGTCTTTCATCATCATCGTAAAGAAATCCGCCCAAACATGAAGCGAAGGCACCCAAAAATGTAAACTCTTTTCCCACCACTGTGGATAATCCTTTTCTGAAGACCCTTTGATGAAAAAAAATGGGGTTGGGGTCAAAAAGGCATTTCAAAAGATCAAGGGGCCCAAAGAGGATGATTTTTCCTTCAAAAGGAAGAAAGGGGAACCGGTCAATGGGTTTTAAAAACCCTGGGCGGCTTCGGCAACGTCTTGCAGTGCCTGTTGCTTGTACCCTGCCCCTCCAGGATGCAGGATTAAAGGAGGGGACTAAACCTGTTTTGTTTGGGGGGGAAAGTTTATGAAAATTTTTGGATCCAAGGGGTCTTTTAGCAAATTTGCTTGCGAGCGCTTCTTTGTTTGGACGAGGGGAAGAGGGAGGGGGGTTTGGGGGTGTTAAAATACACCCCCCCCTCAAAAGGGAGGGGGGGGTCGCAAAAGGGTCCGCTGAGATTATTCCGCCAGCCACATCAGGGGAAACACCGCTCCTCACTTTTCCCCCGAAAAAAGTTCCAGGACCTCTAAAAACCCTGGCCCCTTTTTGAGAAAGGGGCCCTCTGATTCCCCCACGTTTCATATGCCCGCCTTTCCCGAAACCCCTTCAGAAAGAGAAAGAATCTTAGGTGTTTAACCACCACCAACAGGGTTCTAGTCACATGCAGCGAAATGCATGATTTAAAAATGGGGGGAACCCCCTTGGCCCCAAAAAGGCCACCCCGCCCCCGGGGATTTCCCAAACCCACTTTTCCACCCCCTTGTCCCCCGCCCCCCCCCTCCCCCCACCAAAGCATTCCTAAAACGGGCCCATTTTTTCCAAATCGATCAAGGCCCGGGGCCCTCCGTTAAGCCTCCCCCCATGCCCGAGTGCCACCACCCACCACCAGAGGGGCCACCAAAACCCCCTTCTCCCTTCCAAACCAGTTTCCCTGAAACGCTGTCCCGGGGCCAAATTTCTAGCACCCGCCTTCTGTCTACCAGGTTTGGGGCAAAAAAAAACCTTTTTAAAACCCCAAACCCCCAAACCCAAAAACCCTTAAATTTTGGACTCCCAGGTTTTTGGCCGGGGAAAATGTTCCCTTTTTCCTTTGGTGGACGCAGGGGGGTTTTCCGCAATGCCCATGGCCCTTTCCTCCCCCCAATTACCAAAAGGCCGACGGGGCTTTTCTTTCAAAAAAAAGGCTTTTTCCTCCCCGGGCCAGCCCACGTGTATCTAAATTTTTAAAGCGAGTTGTCTGCATTCTTTTGTCCAGCAAATACTTTGGACTAGTAAAAGGGCCCAAAGGGGCCGCTATATTTTCCTGGGGACAGGCTAAACTGGGTTGAGCTGGGTGGATGCCCTCTGGTGGTAATGGTGGCTCGGGGCCCCGGCCCCACGCTTTTTCAAAAACCGCGGGATGGTAAAGGGTTCTTTCCCCCAAATTTCCTCGGGTTGGCCCCACGTTCCCAGAAAAAACCGGGGCCCCGTGTTAAAAATTAATCTGTCTTGGGGGACCTTTTAAACACACAGGTAGGACGGGGGAACGGCTTTTTCCACAACGAGCCCGAGCGCGGGGCCTTGGTGACAAGAACTTTGTGCAGGCAAGGTGGTGTGCGATAACGGTGGGAAAATTCCTGGCCCCCCTTTGCCGGGCATACGTCTTTAAACCCCCGAATCCAAAAATTTTCAAAAGGGCCTACCCGGGCCCTGGACGCTTTGGTTGGGGAAAGGCTCGGGGTCTGAGCTCAACTTCCCGTTCCCCACCCTGTTTTGGGTTCCCGCCCTGGCTGCTTTTCCGGGCTTCACTGGGCCCGGGCCCCCGTAAACCCCCCCCCTAAAGGGGACGTGGAAACCCAGGGCTGGAATCCCAAAACCCTCCACATGCCCCTTCGTTTGGGGGCACGCGCCAATGCCATTACACAGAAACAAAGTGACCATGGCCGGGACAAGAAGCGGTGGGGACCTGGGTTTGTTAAGCCCCCCAAATTTTTGGGGGGAAGGTGAAAACTTTTGCCCCAAACCCTTGCCCATTTTTAAGAAGCCCCCAAAAAATTTTCATTGGGGCCCAATGCCCTTGTCAGAAAGGCTTTGTGGTGATCTTAGTTAGGAAACGATCTTTGGGCCCACTTTAAAAACATCGGGGTTCCCCATCAGGGGACGGAGGGGGAAAGACGGCCCTCAAGGGGCCCGGGAAAACAGAGCCTTTCCCCCTCATCAAAATCCAAAAGGGGCCCGACATTTCTCAACTTTATGGGTTTTTCCCTTTGGGCAGGGGTTCTGGGGGTCCGGGGGGCTGGTGCAAGGCGGAAATCCCACTCTGGGGGTTACACATCTGAGGCAATAGGGCTGTGTTTGAGGCGGGGGAAAGGGGGAGGAGGGGGAAATTAGGTATTCCTGGACACCAAACGTTACCTTTTTGTCCCTGTCTTGGAAAAAAGGTTGGCAGGGATTTGAGGTGGAGGGGAAGATGAGGAAGATGGGGTTTGGCTAGTGCCCCTCAGCCCATATGTTGGGAAAATAAAGGGCTCCATCTCTCACAGAGTGTTTTGGGATGCTCCATTTCCCCCCAACATGATCCTGCATTGGGGGCCAAACAAACTGAAAAAAACAGTTACTGGGGGGCCATTTCTCCTAGACCCTCGGAAAACAAACCCAAAACTCAGCACTTTCCTTCCCCCCCCCCCAAAATTTAGAGGTAAAATGCGGGAATTGGAGCCCGTGCTGTTTTATAAAACCTGAAAATCTTTTTATGCCCTGTTTTCAGTTCTTCAAATGCCCACGGTGGAACAACGTCGGGCAACGGGGAAAGCATGGGAGTCCCAAAGGGTTAGCCTTTTAGGGGCCAGCAGCAGAAAACGGGGGCCATTGTGGCAAAAGCCTAAGGGGTGACAGGGGGGCAATCTTTATTTCCCCACTTCCCCAAACCACATGAAATGAAAGGGCACACTTTACAACCCCCCGGGGGGCCCGGTTTAAAGATCTTTGGGTGCCGATTTCTGCATCTCAACACGGAGGGTTTTTGGTTTTATGTTCCGGACCCAATCAAATTTCTGGGTACCCAAAAAATGGATAAAATGGCCCGAGCTTGTCGCCACCCATAGGGGTGTTGTCCTGCCCAGCACCCAGCGTAAAATTTTCTGAGTGGACCTTCACACAGCTGGGGGATTTAATTACAGAAAAAACCCCCGAATCCGGCTTTCCACAAAAAATTTGATCGTTTACTTTCATCAAGATGAATCAGGCATGGATCTTTTGTGATGTTGTGGCCCCTTTTTGCCGAGGTCACCCACTATTTTCCGGGCTACTTCACAAATTTCCCCTTTTAAACAGAAATTTCCTCTGGTTTTTTTTTTTTAAATGACATTTCTTACGCAATTTTTTATTCTCAGTTCCCAAAAGTTTTATTTTGCTGGTTTTGCGGTGAGGAGACTGTTTAAAAAACACCAATTTTACAAGGTTTCATGAAAAAAGTAATTTTCCCTTTTCTAACTTCATTTTTAGAATTTTTGCCAAATTTTCAAAGTTTTTGGGGGCATGGGGTGTGAATACAGCTATAATATTTGGGTTTTTGGAACATAAAAAGTGGCTTCTTTAAATGGCATTTTCTCCCTTAAAACCCAAATTTTTAAAAAGTGGCTGAGAAGTCATTTTTTATTTTTTTTTCGGGTCATGCTGTGTGAAATTAGCATACTACAGGTCCTTTTTAAAAAAATTTTGGGTTTTTAACAGACAAATTTTTTCTTCAAAAATTGTCAAGAGTGGCCAAAGGGTCAAGTTTTGGAAAATTTTTTTTTTTTTTTGGGGGGATTTTTTGCTGTTTTAAAAAACAGCTTTACTACAGGTTTCCCATTATAAAAAAATTTTCTTTTTTAACGACATTTTTTTCTTCACAATTGTCAACCCGTGGTCAAAGGGTGGGTGTTTTGAAAATTTTCGGGGGAGGGGCTTTTTCAAAAAAAAAGGGGAAAAGGTTGGGGCAAATGTTAATGAAAAACCCTATTGCAAAATTACTTGGGTTTTTTTCAAGGGTCTTTAACAAAGGGTACCAAACCCTGTGGGGAACAAACCCTTTAATACAAATTTAAAAAAAAGAGAAACAAAGAAAGTGGGGAGATTCCATCAAAGTTTTAACAATTCGGGCCCTTTTTTTTAAAATTTTTAAAAATGTGTTTTCTAGAATTAAACTACTTAAAAAAATAATTTCCCCTGAAAAGGGAAAAAGGGGGGGGCAGGAAGACTTGGAAAAAAGATGTAGGTTATTCGAGGCATGGTGTATGGAGCCATTTTTCCCAAACCCCAAGAACAGAGGGCAATTTCCTCCAACTCGTTAATAAAAGAGAAAAAGAATTCCCAAAAAAAAAGGGCACCTGGATGGGAAAGGAGCAACAAAAAACCGGCAAATTTCCCAAAAGGAAACCAAATTGTTCCGCACTCATACGGGTTGGGAACGTTTTTGTAGAGGAGAATTTTTCAAGCCCCCTTTCCCAAGTCTTTTATGTGTACTGGGAAGGCTCGAGGGTTTTTAGCTCCCCCACTTTCCCCTATCCACCTGCTTCAGCGCGACCCGTTTTCGTTGCTTTCTCATAAGGGCCAAATTTTTTTTCCGTGTTAATTGAAAGACGGACCCCAAACCCGGCTCTCACCGCACCCACTGTAAATCGGGGGCCCGCTGCTGGAAAAATGCATGTTTTAAAAGTTTATGGGCGCAGCCCCTTTTTTTCAAACCCCACCCCCTGTAAGGGGCCGGCCCTGCCCGCTTAAACCTGCGTGATCCATGTTTACAAACCTCACCCATCTTTATCATAATTTCCTCCCAAAACCCCCTTGACAGTAAATTTCAGAAAATTTTTAGACAGGCCTCGTTTACCTACTGGGGCATTGTTTTTTATTTGGGTTCCATTCAAAAACACGGTGGAACAATGGCCCCCAGTTTGAATGGCAATTTGCTCTAGGGAGCGCATAAAAGGGAAAAAGAGTTGTTTTTAAAATAGTTTTTTTCTTTTTGAGGGCCCCTTTTCTGTGATGGCCAAAAAGGGCAACGTGCGGTTTTTTTGGGGCCTGCGCGGTTTCCCGTGGTTTTTAAGCTCTTTTCCCGGCACTTTTTAAACTGTGGGTTCCCGACGGTTTAATGGGGCTACGCGGTCCAGGGCAGGGTTTTAATCAATGTCCAGTTTAACTAAAAGGTGGTTCAAAGACTTTCCCTTTTTTTGGCACTTTTTTTAAACTGGGGGGGCATGCAGGGTTTTGGGGGTCATGCTGTGGCCCAGGACAGGGATTGTTTAATGTTTAAGTTCAACTAAAATGGTGGTTAAAGACCCTTTTTCTGGGGACTTTTTTAAATTTTGGGGGTTCCCTGCAGGTTTTTCAGGTCATGCTTGGGGCCCCAAGGGGCAGGTATAGGGCAATTGCCCCGTTTTAAATTTAAAAAGGTGGTTTAAAGACTCCCCTTTTTTCCCACTTTTTTTAAACTGTGGGTTAGAAAAGGTTTAAGGCCCATGCCTGCTTTTCCCGGACGGGCAAAAGTCAATGTCAAAAAAATTTTTTGTTGTTTTTTAGGATGCCGGGACCCTTGAATGAATCCACTTTGGGGATAAACCATCCCGCTTTTGGGTCAGAAAACTTTATTCCTTGCTTCCAAACAAAGGCAAACCTGGAAACTCCTCGCCCCCCTCTCCACCCCTTTTTTGCTCCGTCCCTCCTCCCTTAATAAAATCACTGTTGCTTTTGGGAGAATAGATAGTGAACCAACATTAGTGAAATGCCCTTTTAACAAATCACATCTCTCCCCTTTTCACAAAAAAGAAAACATGGGTAACCACGGAAAAGAACCCAAACAAAAAAAAGTCCCAATTACAAAAAAGTTTTACTGCCGAAAAATAATCCCCCAAAAGAGGGGGGGGCCTTCGACTCCCCCTTTTCGGGGAACGTGGAAAAGCTTGACGAAATTTTAAATAAATCTTTTGAGGGATTCCTGTGGGTTGGGTAACCCCTTGTGTTTTTGGTTTGGATCCTTTTATTTATCCCCCTCCTCCTTTTTCCTCGGATCATAGCCCCGAAACTTTTTAAAATTTTAACCCCCGTTTCAGTGACTTTGGGGGTTTCCCGGTGTGAGCAAATAACCCCCTGGTACCTTTGAAAGTTTTGTGACCCTTTGGGAAAGGGGTTTGGATGATAAGGAGATGATAAAATTTTTCCTGGGTCTCCCCCCTTTTTTTTAAAAAGAACCCAACTCCCAACTTTCCAGCCCCTGCTGCGAAAGACTGCCCTTATCCGCATATTTTATTATCCTTTCCCCTTTTGGGAAAAGGCTCATTTAAGTCAAAGGGTCCGGCCGAAAACCCCCCCGGGGGTTTGGTTTTAAAAGCGCAAAAGCCTTTTTGGGGAAACGCAGTTGAAAGGGGGTTTTTCCTTATTTGGGGTGTGGGGTGGCTCTTTTACTGGGCCCAAAGGGGAAACGGTGCAAATTCCCTTTTTTGTAAAATCCTTGTGTTTCCAGGGGGCAATTCCCGAGAGTCTTTTTGATTTGGGTTGCATGAAACGTTTTAACTTCCCCATTTGCCCTGAGGCCCTAAAGGGGTTAAATTTTTTGTGGGTGAAGCCAAGAAAGCTGAAAAAAAATTGGGAAAATCTGGGACTATTAAAAAAGGGGGCCCATTGTCGGGTTTTTCAAACCGGGTTTTAAAGGGATGCCGTATGCTGAGAAAAATTTGTCCATCTTTTGGGATTAAATGCTCTTGCAGAGGTGGGGGAAACTGGTTTTTAATGACTGGAAACCTCAAAAAAACATCTATTACAACCAGGAAATAGGAAAAGATCTGGAAAAATGCCAAATCGACCCCAAAAAGCAAAATCCAAAGGGCGTTTTTTTGGCCCGAGGTGAAAATTTGAGGTGCTCGGAAGGTCAAATCTGTTGCTTGCACCCAAACTCCGCGGAAAAAGACCAACGAACCTTTTCACTTTAAAAGCAAAATCTGAATCCGGAAAAATGGGGGAGTTTAAAGTCCCTTTCATTAAAGAAAACCGAAAATTTGCCCCGTATGATCCTGGGAGTTCAAAGGGGAAACCTCAGCTAAAAAGAAACTCCGTTTTTTAGATCGTACAGTGTCGAAAACTAACTGAAGTAGGGGGATCAGACTGCAAAACCCCTTGTTTAACTTCCCTTTAAGGGCATTGCTCTTGGGACAGAGTTGTGCAACAACGAAATTAAAATTTTCTCCTCGGCCTTTTTTAAAAAAGTTGCCGGGAGGTCCCCCATTTGGCCCTTTTTCGGTTTAAGGAAAAACTTTAAAAGTAATTGGGAGGGTTTCCCCGCCCCCTGCCCATAATTTTAATGGAAAAAGGGTTTAAATTTTTTAGACGGAGGGGAGCCAACGTTCAAGGGCCCCCCGGGGGGGGGTTCGAAAAATTTTTTATTGAATTTTAAAGGGAAAGGGGTGGTTTATGATCACTTTTTCACTTGGGGAACGGGGCGACCCAAAAAAGGGAAAGGTGGAAATGAAAGGCATCTCCCCCACAAAGCAAGGGCTTTTCCCCTTTTCGGGTTTTGGGAAAAAGCGCGTTCCTTTTCCCGTTGAGCCTTTTTGCATAGGAAAACTGTAGAAATTTCTTTCCATTTCCCTTGGGGGGAACCCGAGTTTAAAAGGCGCCGAGGGGCCCCACAGAACTGGGAATTTCCCCAATCAGCTCGTAGACTTTTAGGGGGTCCAATAGGCCTGACTGGGGGGTCATATTTAGACTGTACTTCAGTGTGTCAAATGCTGTTTTTTGTTTTAGCCGTCCCTAACCACGGGGGGATCTTTTTTTTGGAAGGTGTTTTGTAGGGGTTTTAGACACCGAAACCCGATTTATGTAAAAATCGTCCACTGTTTGGTAACCAGACCAAGAAAAACTGAAAAACCGATACATTTTTGGGTTTGGCCTTTTCCAGGTTATGGCAGCTATTTCCCCGGGGGTTTTGCTTTAAATTTCCGTTTTTCAGAAAAAAAAATAGCCAAAAAAAAATTTAACGACTCCCTTTTTTGAAAACCCCACTTTGATGTTTTTAAAAGTTTGGGGGGGCATGGTTTTCCCGTCTCTGAAATACTTGTTCCAAAATGGGTTTTCTTTCTTTCTTGGGGTTTTACCAAAGATGTTTGGTTTTCATTTCTGACCATTGGGGGACTCCAGGTTTCCTTTAAAAAAACTTGTCTAAAAAACTTTTGGAAAAAATTCTGCAAACCGAAGGATGCCAAAAATTTTTGTCTTTTTAAAAATTTTGGGAGACCGACGTGAGTGCTAAAAGTTTTTAATAATTTTTGGATCTGGAAGCGTTTAAAACTTGGGGAAACCTGCTTTTAGATCAAATTTTTTAAAATTTTTTGCACCATTTAGGTCTGTAAGAATATCATCAATTGGGAGGGGTAATTCCTTTTCTTTGAAAGCCCGTTTTGGGATGTCGATATCCACACATAATTGATTTTACCCCGGGCTGCTTTGGTTTTAGGGGGCCCGCAAAGGTTTTAGAACCCCGGGGGTTTGGGGCCCTTTCCAAACCCGTTCAAAACATCGGACTCTCCCGGTCTTGAAAATTTTTTCCCAAAGCTTTGGGGGGGCATGAAATGGGTGCCCTTTTGCGGTTTGGAATGAAGGCTTTACAGACTGGAAACAATATGTAATTTCACTGAAAGGGCTTTTTATTTTTTCCTAGGCCTTTAAAAAGGTTGCGGAAAAATTTTTGCCAAAAAAACATTGTGGGGAAAAAAAGAGTTTGTTTCCTGTTTTAAACCCGTTTCACTAAACCCAGAGATACAGCAAATACTGCAGCGAGAAGGGGTTTTTTGCAGGGGCCCCTCCCCTCAAAGGGAAAGGGGTCTGTGTTTGGAAATTTCCCCTCAGATGTTAAGTTTGACTGAAATTTGCCACCCAAAAAGGTAAAAGGGGAAGGGAGCTGAAAAAACCCTAAGGAAAAATCTTCAGGTTGTCACGCAAAGCGGTTTTGCTCTTTTAAATTAAATTTGACCAAACATGGGCTGAAAACATTGGAACCCAAAGGGCCCCCGTTTCCCCCCAGGGTCCCCCACAGGAGTGCCATTTATTAAGATTTATTGTTTTGGGTTTTGTTAAATTTACTTGTTTTTTGGGTTTGTTATTGCCCAAACAACCCCTTTGAAAACCCCTCTGCAGTTACTGGAATAAGGGAGGGTTTTCTGCTGGGCTCATTGTTTAGGTGGCACTGACTGTACTGCCAGCATTTCCGTGGCATGGAATGCTTGGAATTTTAGAAGTGGGGTAGAGAAAAATGCAAAAATTTTGCAAAATGATTTTTTCTTCCCAAAAATTTTGGGCAAGCTACTCCCCTTGCTGGGGCAGGATTTCTGGTGAGGGAAAAAAACCTCCCCAGTTTTTAGCAGGGTTTCAGGGTGTGTGTAAGGACAGTGGGGGTTCCCGATTTAAGCTTTGCTACAGAAGATGGGGTGCTCTGGCGAAAATAGTCTTGTTCTCCCATTTAGTTTAGCTTGAATTTTCGGTGCAGCAAAGATACGGGGGGTGGGCCAACAAACCGCCAAAGTCATTTTTGGGATCTTGAGTGCTTGTCCCCTTAAAATTACTTTACCCCGCCCTCCTTTATTTATTTTTCATTTGCCCCCTTGTCGTTTTCCCGCCCAAAATTTACAGTACGTTCAAATTGTCTTAAGCGGACTTTTATTCATCAATGCTTTTTTTGGGTTTTCCGACTGCTTTGTCTGTCTAAAAAATTGGGAAAAATTTTTTAAAACAGATTTTTTAAAAGTGGGGGAGGAAATGTTTGGGGGTTTTTTGCTGCTTTGCCAAACCCCATAGTCACGTCTTCCCCCTGTTAGGCGAGTTTTGAAGTTTTCTTTCACCTCCTCCCCCCGCATAGTGTAATAACATCGCTTTCTTTTTGCATTGTCAGTAATGTTCATTGCTTATAGGAATATTTTCAAAGGTTTTTTGCCATTTTTTTCCAACAGTGCCAGGGTTTGCTTGGGGCCCGGTTGGGACCTCAAATGCAAATGAAGGGGGTTTAAAAGGGCCATGGCGGTTAGTGTTCAAAAACTTGTACACAGTTTGCTGTCTTGCTGAAATACCTTTAGCTGAGATGGGTTTTAAACCTCGTCGCCAAATTTTAGTTTTTGTTGTGAGGAAGCAGGTACCCTGGAATGAATCCCCTTGGAATAATCATCTGCTGGATCAGAACACTTTTTTTCCTTGCTTCCATCATGGGATCCTGTAACTCCTCTGCCGGGCCCCCCACTCCTTTTTAGTCCGTTTTCCCCCTCCCTTAATTCACCTGTTGCTTTGGCAGAATAGATTAGTGAGAATGCTTATAACAAAAAATCACAACAAGTTTAACCCAAAATGGTTTGGGTTTAAAAACTCCTTTTTCTGGCAAATTTTTTAATCTTTTGGGGGCATGCAGGTTTGGGGGTCATGCTGTGGGGCCCCGGGCAGGTATAGTCAATGTCCAGTTCAACTAAAATGGTGGTTTTCAAAGACTCCTTTTTCCGGCACTTTATAATCTGTGGTTCAGACAGGTTTAAAGGTCATACTGCGGTCCAGTACAGGGATAGTAATGTCCAGTTCAACTAAATTGGTGGTTCAAAGACTCATTTTTCTGGCAATTTTTTAATCTGGGGGGGTCATGCAGGTTTGGGGCTCATGCTGTGGCCCTTGACAAGTATAGTCAATGTCCAGTTCAACTAAAATGGTGGTTCAAAGACTCCTTTTTCTGGGCACTTTTATAATCTGTGGGTCAGACAGGTTTAAGGCTCTTTGCTTGCTTCCAGCAAAGGGATAGTCAAATGTCAAGTTTAAAAACTAAAAATGGTGGTTAAAGACTCCTTTTTCTGGCAATTTTTTAATTTTGGGGGGTTTCATGCAGGTTTGGAGCTCATGCTGTGGCCCAGGACAGGTATAGTCAATGTCCAGTTCAACTAAAATGGTGGTTCAAAGACTCCTTTTTCTGGCACTTTTTAAATCTGGGGGTCATGCAGGTTTGGGGTTCATGCTGTGGCCCAGACAGGTATAGTCAATGTCCATTTTCAACTAAAATGGTGGTTCAAAGACTCCTTTTTTTCCGGCACATTTTAATCTGTGGGTCAGACAGGTTTAAGGTATTATTGCGGTCCAGGACAGGTATAGTCAATGTCCAGTTCATCTAAAAGGTGGTTCAAAGACTCCTTTTTTGCCACTTTTTAATCTGTTTCATGTAGATTTAAGGTCATGCTGCGGGTCCAGGAAAGGGAATAGTCAATATCCAGTTCAACTAAAATGGTGGTTAAAAAGAACCCCTTTTTTTCCGGCACTTTTTATATCTGGGGTCATGCTTGGCCAGGACATGGATAATCAATGTCCAGTTCAAGTTAATTGATGGTTCAAATAATACTGCCTTCTGGTACTTTTTATTTTGTGGGTCATGCAGGTTTAAGGGTCATGCTGTGGTACAAGACAGGAATAGTGAATGGTCTGTGACTTTTTTTCTGGGACTTTTATAACCTAATTGTGTTGCCTTAGAAGTAGCACGTATCCAGTTTGCTGTTGTGGATGTTAAAAAACAGCTTCTCCAGCCCTTTTTGGGTGTAAGGTGTAGGTGTTGTTCCTCTCCCATAGACTTTAATGGTCATCGGCGATAATCTATTATCGACTATCGGAAATTGACATGATAATTGCCAATATTGACTATCGAATCGATTACGATAGTTGACACAATCGCTCATCACTAACCACCACATCTGAGCCACGTTTCTCCCAGGTCACCGGATGGTGATGCTGCATGTGTTGACGCAGGGCCATGGTGCCAACGTTAGCTCCCTGGCCACGCTTCACTTTCTGCCCACAGATTCTACATCTACCCATATTCGGCTCCTCCGGTGTTTTAGCAAAGAACTACCACACTGCGCAGTAGCTGATTTTACCGCCAACGCTTGGCACTGAGTGACTACTAACGCCGCTGCCTCGCTGAGCCCCTGTGCCGCTACTTTCTTGGACCTGCGAAGCGGGTTTTCTACCCTGTGGGCGTTTGGCTCCCGACCTCGCACTGCTGCTACCCTGCTGACTCACGGCCACATTACCCACTTGCTGGCTGTGCCGCTGCCTGACGCGCAAACTGACGCCCAGTTCTCCTGACGATGATGAAGCCCTTGCTTCACCCGGCTCCTAAGTGCGGTCGGCTACATCATCATCGATTATTGTTGGATCTTTACTGCTGTCTTCCTCAACGGTCTTGGCATGCAGAGGCTGACCCCTCACAACATGACCTCCCATGCCACTCTCCACATCCATACTTTGCCGCCTACTGCAAGAAGTAGGGGATATCGACCCTATTTCTTCGCTGCCAAGTAGCTGCTGACTATCCTCAAATTGTTCATCCTCACTGTATAGTGGCGCTGAGCCCAGACCACATAGTAGATCTCTGGCTGAGGGAACTGGACGGAACAGAGTCGGGTTGAGGACAGGTGAGAGCCGCTGAGCTGTTCCCGGGCCATGCCAACTAAGGGTTGTGTCTGACGTTCCCACCGACTCTTGGCTGGGGTTGTCAGATGTTATTTGACCCCTGCTGCGATGTCCCCTTACTGTGCTGCTACCTATGCCTGCTCCAGGATTGTTTGTGCCACTGCCACTCGCATGTGAAGAGCCTGCCATCTCTCTGCCTGACATACTGTTTGTTTAAAAATTTACAGACTCTGTTTAATGAAGATATCTGTATATGATAAATACACACCTTGTATTTGACTCCAAATGAACCCACTAACAGGCTTGGGTAACCCTTGGATATAAATTGCGCTACAGAAATCACCAGGAAAAAATTAACTGGTATGTGGCGTGTTAAAACGCTGTGTATTTTACTGAATAAGAAAACACAAACACGCTTAATTAACCCTCGGATATAAATTATGCTACAGAAATCAGCAGCAAAAAATGAACTGGTATGTGGCGTGTTTAAACACCTGTAAGGGTTCGGTGGATTCACAGGACCACCGCAAGCGATGGTAGTTAAGCCACTGACGTGACTTGCTTGCGATGGCGACCGGGGTACTGCGTGGTACAAAATCGTAATCCAGAGACGTAGTCAGGGACAGGCAGAAGGTCAGGGCAGGCGGCAGAGGTTCGTGGTCAGAGACAGGCAGACGGTCAGGGCAGGCGGCCAACCCGCAAGGTCAGGAAACGTAGCGGAACGGACTGGTACACGGGTAAACAGACAGGACTACCAACACTCTCTAAACTAAGCAATGCACACCAACAATCTGGCAAAGAGTGCTGGGGCGTATTCCTGATATAGGACCAGCGGCCGGCAATTGACTAAATTACCGGTGCACTGGCCCTTTAAATCCAGACCAGCCGTCGCGCGCCCTAAGCAGCGGGTACGCGCGCGGCGGCCGAGGCAGGCAGAAGCAGGAAGTACAGGAGCGCGGATGGGTAAGTGAACAGGCGCGGGGAATCTAGCAGCAAGGGGCTGGACGCGGGCAGCCGCGGCACCCGCGCCGGACCCCCTGCGGGCAGGAGGGCGGCAGTGGGGGGCGATGGCACCCGCGCCAGCCCCCCAAGACAGTACCCCCCCTTTAGGTCTCCCCCTCTTTTTATGGAACTTAGAGAGGAGGTCAGGTGACAGATTGGCCTCAGGTTCCCATGAACGCTCCTCAGGACCGAACCCCTTCCAATCAATCAGAAAGAGCCGCTTCCCTCTCACTGTCTTCTCTGCCAGCACCTACTTGACCTCAAAAATGTTATCAGAGTTGGCCACAGGAAAGGCGAGAGGGGACGGCCAACAGCGAGCCGCAGCGCCGAGCGCCGTGACAAGGGGAGGGGGCGGGGGGGTTTACCCCCAAACACAACAAAAAGGGGGGGAGGACCAGCAGACTCAAGTTAAAGGAAATAAAAAAATTTCTGCCGGGGGAGGGGGTAGACCATTACCTGACGGGCAGATACAAAATGTCGTAGGGTAGGACCTAAAACTTGGTTTTACCCTCTTTACCTGCCCATTGGTTTTTAGGGGGTATGCAACAAGAAGTCAAGCTGGACCTGCAACTGAGCACACAGAGCCACCCGAATTTCGACACAAACTGGGCCCCCCCCATCCGAACGATACAAAGGGAGCCCCTTAGCCAAAAATGTGGTGGAAGAAGTGTTGGGCCCCTGGGGGGCAGAGGGGGGAGCCCCGGGGGGGGAACAAAGTGAGCCATCTTAGAAATCTGTAAGTCACCACCCAGATGACCGTTTTTCCAGAGGGGGCCGGGGGGTCCCCCTAACAAAATCCTGGCAAATGGGGCCAAGGTCTTTCTGGGACCGGGAGAGGTGAAGAACTCCGGTCTGAGACGGGGACTTTGTTCGGGCACAGGATGTACAGGCTGGGACAAATGCTCAAAAGTCTTGAGGGGATGGGCACCAATAATAGCGAGAGATTAATTGTAAAGACTTGTGGGCCCTAGGATGGCCCCCTGTTGAGAGGAATGTCCCCATTTAAGGATTCGAGCGCATGGCAGGAGGACGTAGGTCTTCCCAGGGGGGAGATGTGAAGATCCAGGGGCCGTCGTGAGGAGTGTTCGGGGGAATTTTTGTGCTGCAGAGGCGGGTCTAGGCCCACAGTGTCCCCAGGATCTAGAGAGGGCGTCCCCCCTACGTCTTTTTTGGTGGCCCAAAAATGAAGGGGGGGGGGGGGGGAATTAAAGCGGGCGAAGAAGAGGACCACCGGGCTTGCCGAGGATTTAACGCTGATAGATTGGAGATACAGGAGATTTTTGTATCGTGAAATCTCAATGGGGGGGCAGCCCCCTCCACAAGTGTCCCATTCTTCTAGG